>ML290939.1:0-14901 GCA_005239495.1 Nicotiana undulata | reverse complement strand
CCTCACGCCTCCCTTTTTTAAAAAGGACCCCCCCCCCCCCCCCCACATATTAATTAAAACGGAAATGAGTCCGAGTTCTTCATTTCAAATCCAAACACCATCAATGGGGTATTTAAAAAGCTTGAAGGTTTAAAATGGGTTACTTGATTTGAAGAAAGTTTGAGAAATTAATATTGGGGTTGTCTTCGGGTCGTCGTGGTAATCTTTAGCTGAAGTTATAACAAATTTGAAGGAGTTTCTCTTAAAAATTTGGATCAAAATCGTGCTTGGAACAAGAACAAGCATGAAAATGGTGAAGAACACCATAGTTTTTCCTTTTTTTTACTCAAAATAATATATTTTCTTTTTTCATTCGTCATTCGCCACGTCAGCAACGAGTGCATTGCACAAACTTTGTAAGTTTGGCTGATTGTCAAAGAAGTGCTTAATTGGAATAGGGTTCGAGTAGTATAAGTTCTCAATAGGAACATCCTCTTAAGTTCATGTGTCTAAATATAAAATCGTGTCAACTTTAAGTGTTTCTTTATGTATTCAGCTTTTCTTTTATAATTATTTAAGTAAAAGTAAACTATATACTAATAGTATTTTGAATGCATTATATTGCGCATTTATATACATTTAGTATGCGTTTGGACATAAGAATTATAAAATTTAAAAAGATGGCGAAATTTTTTTTTTCAAATGAAAATGGTATTTGAAATTTAGAATTGTGTTTGGACATAAATTTTAGTTTGGGTTGTTTTTGAAGTTTTGTGAGTGATTTGAGTGAAAAATTTGAAAAACAACTTTTTGCAGTTTTTCAAATTTTCGAAAATTTTCAAAATGCATCTTCAAATGAAAATTGAAAATTTTATGAACAAACACTGGTTTCGGAAAAAGGTAAATATTTCTGGACAAAATCTTCCATCAAATTTTATGTCCAAACAGGCACTTCTTGAAGTATGGACATTTTGACTCGAACTTGTATATTACTTTTCTATTATATAGAAGAGAGAAGAGGAGGTTGACCAAGGGCATAATAGTCATTTCAAATATATTAGTGCATTATTTGCTTGTATACTAGGCTCAAAAGTTTGGTTGTGGATTCTTAATAACATGAAAAACCAAAATTATTGTGGTTATAAGCAATTAAATTATTTAGGTGGACCCCCACTTTCCATTCAACATTCACTATCTTCATTAAATGCATTACTTGATTGTTATTATTATTTTTTTAATTAGTACTTTCAACTAGAAAAATTATCTT
The DNA here is from genome assembly GCA_005239495.1 of Nicotiana undulata. NCBI lineage: Eukaryota > Viridiplantae > Streptophyta > Magnoliopsida > Solanales > Solanaceae > Nicotiana > Nicotiana undulata. The sequence continues at coordinate 13,655 of ML290939.1, read as the reverse complement.
TTAGATAATTTTATAATTCAAATGTTCACCTGATTAGAAATACTACGTAACATACATTTATATATGGCAATTTTATTCTATCCTTAAGAAACATTACTTCATTAATTTCATTTATTAACTGTTTCAGGTAAAACAGATTTCATTAAAAAAGAATTAGTGATAACGTATGTTGATTTACATTCAAATGTTATTATATAATTGATATCATTTTATACAAAGTTCTTGTTAAATTGCAATTTCAATTGAAATACTTTATAAAATTCGGACAAAAAATATATTTAAGAATAAAATATAATTTCAAGTCCCTTTTTTATTATAGAATATTAAAAATATGTTCAATTTGTATAATAAGTATCCCGTCTCTAAAATATGAGTTGAGAATATCTGAAGTAAAAATTTAGGCAATTAATTTGTGAAAATTTTTTCTTATAAAAATCATTATATATTACGAAGTATGAGAAGTATCGTCATACAAGATTATACTTCTCCCTCTATGATCGAAGTTAGTTGAGTGCATACTCTATTCAATAAGAATTCAACATTATATAAATTCAAAATACATAAATGTACAATTAATTATTTTTAAAAAATCTCAACAAATACTACTATTGTGATGAAAATTGCATTATACCCTAAATAGTATCTCAATCATATTAAATAAAACTAGAAAAAACTACAATATTTCAATTTAAAGTCAATTTGATTAGTATTTATAGTGACCGAGAGATTAATTTATTTTGAATATTATGTCATTCAACTAGAATAAAATATAAAATATAAAATTTCTTGTTAAAACTCTTAATAATTAAAAATAACGATTATTATTTCGAAGGACGGAGAAATACCTTTTCATCAACTATTTGGGAATAATATTAATATATTTTATTATTCAAATTTTGAATAGTATAAAAAAAAAAGTAATACATTAACACAACTGAAAATACTAAAAGAACAAAACTATATATTATTCAATTTAATCAATGAGAAAAATATATGACGACTTATTTTTCAATTGACTTTTTAATTATTATTTTATAGTAATTAATTTAAGGCTTAGTGGTGCAAATTATTTTAAAAATATTAAAGTGTAGACCCTGTGTAGAAATAATTAAATTCTACCCGAATTATTATCAAATTATTGTATAATAAAGTACTAAACTTCGACAAGTATTTCAAAGTGATTGGTATAGTAATACGATTTCAGAAAAATTAAAATGCATACAATGCAAAAGATAAATAACAATACATGTAATCGTGATTTTATACGTTATTACACAAAAGCCTATTCTCTTTCGTCTTTCCCTAAAATCGTAGAAAGTATATAATTAGCAATAGACCAAAAAATAATAAAAGGAAGAAAACAAGAACAAAAAGAAGAAAAAAATAACAATTGAGCCCTTGCATTATACATCATCTAGTGGTCAAATATTATTTCTAATATGAATAGCAATTGGACTCCTCTTTTTTTTTTTTTTTTCTTTCTTTTCATTTGACTAGTGCTAAAGAAATATTGTTATCACTTTCCCCTATATATTTTTTCCACGATTTCGTAGATCTTAAGCTTATCTCACACGTCGAAGGAAACAAAATTATAAAAAAGAATAGTGTTCAACTTTGATACAAAGGAAAAGATTAATTTAATGTTAGTCTAATTATAATTTGATGACGATTGAGACTAAAGGTAATTAACGTGGCACAAGTGCTTGATTAAAAAAAGACATCTTCGAAAGACTAATACTACCAAATCTTCATATGTAACAACAATTATGCCATTGAATTTGGATTTCCGTTTTCATTTTTTAAAATATATCATGTGTAATGAATTCCTCCAATACTTTTTACCTGTCATTTAGTATTTTCATACACTCTTTAAGAAAATTATTTGACAATTTTGATCATAAGAGATATTTGACTCAATTACCCTTACGGCCTTAACTATTATTATTTTAGTAATTAATCACTATATAGAGTTTTGGAATACTACTAAGGGTGGAATTTCAAAAGAAAAATTAACTCCTCCTTGATTATTTAAATTGTAAATATTTGGGAATCAATATTTTTTTCCTTTAGTAATTCGGCCACAATGATAGATAAAGAAGAGCAAAACGAATAAGTTTTCAAGGAAAAATCAAATAGACATCAATAGAAAACCGAGCTTGGTTTGTATTGGTTCGACTTGTGGCACTGTATACGGCTAAAATTGAGCTCGAAGCTCGATCAAGCAACCAACACGGTAAGCCGAGGTCGAGATATGGTAATCAAGTAAAGTCGAGCTCGAAGTTCGATCTAGCATCCAATACAATCACCCAGGATCGAAATATGGTAATTGAGTCCTAGAGATCGGTCCCAAAACATTGCCAAAATTAGTCATCGAAATTTGCCTCCGAGTTTACCGAAGACATAACCAGTCTCAGTCCTAACGGTCTCAAAGAATAATTTGTGACTTATCTGACAGGGGTTCGCAATTCCCGCGACTAACCAATCATTACGACGGAAATCACGGAACACGTCGAAAAAATGGACCAACGGTCAACAAATCAAGAACTTTTGCCTTTTATAGAACAATAAAATAATACCTTAAAAGGTAGGTCTTTCCTAATATATAAAGAGGACCTGACAATTCATTGAGAGACCAGTAATGGACACTCATAAGTAATACATCATTATTAGTTCTGGAAGCTCTTACACTTTTTGGTGACGTGGTACCGATCTGAGCATTTTTCCAGCTTGAGGATATCCAACCTCCCTGGGTTGAAATTATCCAATTCGTGTGATTTGAATTTTCTCTATCATTATTTGTTTCCATCGCCTTTTAATTTTTCTTTCATTATCAAATTAATATGCTGTCCTTAAACTACTAACAAATTCAATTGTTATCTGATTTTGAGGGTAAACTATTTGGAGCCCACCGTGGGACTAAGGATAATAGCGGCAATTTGATACAAATTACCATAACACACCCATTTTACACTTGTTCTTTGAAGTGTTTCTGATTCCAGGTCAAGATCGAAATGCCAAACCTACAACATGTCCCTCAAAACATGGACACAGAGTCCGGCCACCAGGGCAGGAACAACAATGCAATGCTCAGTAATGAGGTAAACCCGGGCGATCTCGGTAGGATCCTGGTCGTGGTTCCCATTGACGCATGTTCACATGTGGCCATCGATACAAATCAGCCGACCGATTTCGAAAATAGCATATGCAGAAACGTCCGATTGATTGCTCAAAACACACACGGCGAAGAAAATTATGGAATCAAGGTTCAACATATGGCGATAGCTCAGTTGCAGAGCCAAGGTCGAACGTTGAGCAGGGATGAACCCGAGCCCCCTCGGGAATCCATCCGTAGAAATGAACCAACCTCGGAAAGAACGAATAAGAGTGAATCAGGGGATAACCCCGAGATCATAAAATTGCTTTAAGAATTGATGAAACGAGTGGAAACAGGGGAAAAGAAAATCGAAGCTAATGATTAAAAGGTGGAAACCTACAATTCTAGTGTCGATCAAATTCCGGGAGCACCCCGACTGAAAGGCCTGGATTCCAAAAAATATATTCAGAAACCTTTTCCCCTGAGCGAGGATCTTAAGCCTATCCCCAACAAATTTTGCATGCCCGAGATCCCTTGGTACAATATAACAACCGATCCAAACGAGCACGTAACCTCTTATACGTGTGCCATTGTAACGACCCGACAAGTTGTTTTGAGCTCTAGCGCATTGTTCGGCGGTTTGAAGCCTTTAGCAGCTTCACTTCAAGTATGATGACTTGTACGCATGGTCATAATTGAATTTGTGGAATTTTGGAGTTGACTTGGAAAGAAAATTCTCATTTCGAAAGCTTTAAGTTGGAAGAATTGACTAAGATTGGGTTTTGAGTAAACGGCCTCGGAATCGGGATTTGAAGGTTCCAAAAGGTTCCTATGATGATTTCGGACTTGGGAATATGTTCATATCGTGTTTTGGATGGCCCGGGAGCATTTCTGCGTCTATTGTGGAAGTTAGCATTTGGAAGGATTTCATGAATTTGAGGTGGAGGTGTATTTCCATGTTATCGATGTCCGTTTGGGACTCCAAGACCTGGAATAGCTCCGTATGGTGATTCTGGTATTGGGAGCATGTCCGGAAGTGGATTCGGAGGTCCGTAAGTCATTTTGGAGTCATTTGGATAAAGTTAGAAATTTGAAGTTCTTGAGAAGTTTAACTGGAAGTGGACCTTTTGATATCGAGGTCGGACTCCGATTTCGAAAGTTGGAATAGGTCTGTAATATCAATGTGACTTGTATGCAAAATTTAAGGCAATCGGACGTGATTTGATAGGTTTTGGCATTAGATATAGTAGTTTGAAGCTCGAAAGTTCATTAAGCTTGAATTGGGGTGCGATTCATGATTTTGATGTTGTTTGACGTGATGTGAGGCCCCGCACAAGTTTGTGTTATGTCTTTAGACTTGTGTTGGTGTTTGGTTTGGAGCCCTGGGGGGCTCGGGTGAGTTTTGGAGTAGCTTCGGAGTGCTTTGTTAAGAATTTGGATTGTTGGTACTGGTGTGATCGCAATTGCGATGTTTTGGTCGCAAATGCGACCATCGCATTTGCGTACCTGGGCGGCTGAGGGAATGGTTCGCATTTGCGACAATTGATCATTTTTGCGAGGCCTGAAGAGTTCACATTTGCGAAGTGGGCTGACTCTGTCAGGGGTCGCATTTGCGAAGGTCGCAATTGCGAACTCCCCGTTGCAAATGCGACATCTGCGACTGGAGCCAAGGGCTTTTTATTCCGAGACATAGCCCATTTCTCTCATTTCCCACTTGGTCTTAGGCGATTTTTGAGAGCATTTAAGAAGGGGTTCCATCATCATCAAGAGGTAAGTGATTTCTTCTAGTTATGAGTTAAATGCAAGGATTATATATGGATTTAAACATGTAAAATTGTAGAAATTTTGGGACTTTGAAGAAAATCTAGAAATTGGTATTTTTGGATTTTGACCACGAATCTGGGCATGGAATTGAAAATAAACTATATATTTGAGTTCGTGGGGTTATGGGTAAAGTTTATCTTCGAAATATTTCGAGATCCGGGCATGTGGGCCCGAGGGTGATTTTATCAACTTTTTGAGCGGAGTTGGGAAAATGTTTAAATTGAATTGTTGGGAGTATTAGAGTATATTTTTATGGATTTGCACATTTATTGATTCGTTTTGGAGCGTTGGGCATCGGTTTGAGTGGTTAGAAGGGCTTGGGAGCCGATTGTGGAACTTCGGAGCGAGGTAAGTCTCCTTTCTAACCTTGTAAGAGGGAATAACCCCATAGGTGAAATAAGTAAATATGTGCTTCTATTTTTTGGGGCTACGTACGCATGAGGTGACGAGAGTCCGTGCGTAGCTACTATTATGATTAAGTCTGGGTAGTCCAGGACCCAAAAACATGCTTTACTTGCCGTACTTGTAACTTTATTGATTTTAAAAGGCCTAAATCATATCAAACTTGGTAAATAAATTTCTAAAAGGCTAAACATCACTTTCTTGATTGCTAAAAGAGAAATTGTTATTTCCTTGGGTAATTGTTTCCCTGATGAAGTCTTGGTTGACTGTTTGAATGTGTGTACATATGTGTACCCGTGTCGCATGTATCATTCGTGAGCGGGGTAATCCTTTTATTTATATTTGACCGCGTAGTATGTACGATTCGTGAGCGGGGTAATAGATGCATCTATGGTTCGCGCCATTCAACCGTTTTGTAGTGTACAATTTAAATATTATGGATCGGGCCGTACGTCCTCGGCATGATTTGTGCATGACCTGCTTGATTATTTTTTGGAATTATTGATAATTGATGTGGCCTCATTGGCCGGGGATGTAAATTGTTAAAAAGATGGAAATAAGTTCGAAAATTTCTATTAAAAAAAGAAATGTTTACCTGCGTCATATTTATTGAGTTTGCAGTCGCCTTATAAAATACATGATTTTTCACATTATTGGTATTACATTATTGAACCACTAGTAATTGTCGAAGTAGACCTCTCGTCACTACTTCTTCGAGGTTAGACTGGATACTTACTGGGTACACGTTGTTTTCATACTCATACTACACTTGCTGTGCATTTTTATTGCACATGCATATGTATGTCTAGTGGCCTCGTTAGGCGCAACGACATGGTTGATACAGAGACTTAGGTGAGTTGCATCTCTCGAGACGACCCGCAACCAGCAGAGTCTCTTTCAGAGTATTGTATTTTCTTTTCTGTCCAATTTGTATTCCGGACAATTATTGTATTACATTTTAAATTCCTAGAAATTGCTCAAACACTTGTGACACCAGGTTCTGGGATAACTATGAGATTATTCAGTATTTGCTAAAGACATCATTATTTACTCATTGAAGTTCATTATTTATTGTTAAATGCAAGGAACAAAAATGATTTCAAAAATACTAAAACGAGAATTTGATTAACTTCTTGGTGTTGGCTGGCCTGACAGTGGTGTCTGGCGCCATCACGATCATTAATGGATTTTGGGTCGTGACAACATGGTATTAGAACACTAGGTTCCATTAGATCTCACGAGTCATTAGCAAGTCTAGTAGAGTCTTGCGGTCGGTACAGAGACGTCTGTACTTATCTTCGAGAGGCTCATGGTTGTTAGGAGCACTTCCCTTCTTGATTCCTCATCGTACGATTTGATTCCTTTGAATCTTATGCCTTCATTTCCTTTCCATTCAATCATATGCGAAGTGAAGCGCTTGTTATAAATCGGGAATTGAGGAATTGTAATGGTACTACAGATGTGGTGCGGGATGTTCTCCTTGCGTAGTTGTTTGGGCTATTGTTGTCGCCTTGCGGTAGGATATTCTGTCGTTTCAGCTCAGTAGTTGTACTTATGAGAGCTTTGAGGCTATGAACAGGTTGCTATGATGCTCATGAACGATTATCGTGCAATAATTGATGTGATGGTAGGATTCTTGCCCATGTGTCGGGGCCTCAAACGCAAAAGGATCCGGACTTGGCAACGTATTGAAGCCACCTACATGTAACATAATTAAACAACCTATTAAGACTTTCAAATTGACCAAAAACGAGGCTGAATAAGAGGCCATGATTCCAGGCTTTGAACTAGCCAAAAGCTTGGGGGCAGAGGTGATCGAAGCTAAGTGAGACTCCCTCATTGTGGTAGACCAAGTCAATGGAACATTCGAGGCCAGGATAGAACGAATGCAAAGATACTTAGACAAGTTACAAGTAACGTTACATCGGCTCAAAGAGAGGACTTTGCAACACTTAACTCGGGATCAAAGCAGCAAGGCCGATGCCCTCGCTAAGTTAAGGTCATCGGTCGAAGACGACGAGTCCAACTCAGGAGAAGTCATACAACTTATGAGATCGGTGGTGGAAGAAAGCCATGTCGAGATCAACTCAACGAGCCTAACTTGGAACTGTAGGAATAAATACGTGGAATGTCTTAGGACCGTTAAACTGCCCTCGGATCAAAAAAGAATCAAGGGCCTTGCGTACAAAGACAATCCGATTCAGCCTATCCGAAGACGGAACCCTGTTCAGAAGAACCATCGATGTCCCACTTGCAATATTTCTTGGTCTAGGGGATATTGAGTACGTTTTGAGGGAAATCCACGAAGGTACCTGTGGAAATCATTCGGGCGCCGAATTGTTGGTTCGAAAAATAATCAGAGCCGGTTATTACTAGATTGACATGGAAAGGGACGCAAAGGAGTTCGTTCAAAATGTGATGGATGCCAAAGTCACGCTCCGATGATTCATCAACCCGGGGAGCTGCTGCATTCGATCTTTTCACCATGGCCGTTCGTGAAGTAGGGAATGGACATCATTGGCCCCCTTCTATGGGCACCCGGTAAGGCTCAATTTATATAATTTATGACTGACTATTTTTCTAAATAGGTACAAGAAGGTCAAGGAGAAGGAAGTCATCGATTTCACGACCCAAATTCTTAACCTTAGGGATCGTGATGGCGCCTAACACCACACTTGATAGGCAAGCCAATGTTAGAATTCGATTAACTAATTTCCTTTGATTATTTACTTAAGCATAAATAAATAAATTAAAAGTAAGCTTAATTCAAATGATTTCCAATGAGATAGTCCAAATATAAAAGAAGAGGCAATTAAATAAGACGAACCACGAACTAAGTATATAAATAACTCTAAGACTACCCAGGGTCTGGTGTCACAATTCACGAACTACTAAAGAATGCTACAAATACTGGGTTGAAAGAAATAATGTAATTGTTCTGAATAAAATAAAATAGCATTTATGGAAATAGGAGAAGACTCTCGGGATCTGCGAACGCCGTCAGATATACTTCGTGTCTCCGAAAAATGAATAGCCGCTCTAAATATCTCTACTGCTGGTCGATATCTGGATCTGCACAAAAGAGTGCAGAGTGTAGTATCAGTACAACCGACCCCATGTACTGATTAAGTGCCGAGCCTAACCTCGACGAAGTAGTGACGAGGCTACGGCGGGGCATTAACAATATATAACCTGTGACAATAATATATACAATAACGCAATAAAATAATTCTACACGAACAAGAAAAATATAACTGAGACAACAAATATAAAGCAAGAAGGAAATGTAAACAAATAATTGAGTACTGCAACAACAATGAAATAACTCAGCCGCCTTTTCCAGGCCTCAGCTGTAACAAACTCTCAAATGATTTTCAAGTTTCCAAACTTTAACTTTAAATAAAAGTAGTACCAAAATATGAAAAATAGAAATATAAAATGGTAGTTATCAAATCTTTGTTTTTCTTTGAAAATCATTAAAAATATAATTGCCCTCCCTTATTGCTCCTAGTTGCGGCGTGCAATCCGAGCCCACCAGACATATCATATCAATTTACTCACCCGTATCACGATCAATTTATTCACCCGTATCACAATCAATTATCCACCCTTATCACAACCCCCTTATCACAACCCTCTTATCACCGCCTTTCAAGTCAAAGCCTTTCAAAATATTTATGTCTCGATAAATTGTAAACAGAACAAGTCACTTGAAAATAATAGTAAAAGCAGAGTATGAAATAATGACAATAAAACAATGAGTGTTCTAGCCTTTATTTTATAAACAATAAAACATATATATTCTCCCTTATCATTGTCTTGTTGTGGCGTGCAACCCGATCCCACCTATTCACAATATTACAATCAATTATCCACCCTTATCACAACCCCCTTATCACACCAATTTTGTTTATTCATCAAAAACTTTCACAGTTCAGGCCAAGCCTTTCACATCACTTTTCAAACAGAAAACAGTATAGCTCGTAAGCTTCAACCAATATCATTTCACAATAAAACCAACAAGAATATATGTAAATATCGTAACGCTGTCAACCCAGCTCAGTCTTTATGTACCATGATAAAATCAAAAGAACAACTAACACTTTTAATACACTTGCCACAACAATTGGCAATAATCAATTGAAACCAAATAACCACGTAAACCTCAACAATCATAAAACTGTTAAACTGCATTCCTCATCACTTCCTCAATATTATCAAAAATAAAACCAACAGGAATATATATATATATATATATATATATATATATATATATATATAATTCGTAAAAACAATACCAAACCGCTCAACCGTTTTGTACCACAAGGAATCCAACTAAAACTACCAATACTCTTTCCAAAATAATCACAACAATATCTAACAATAAAATAACAAGGCCAAGTAGTTATAGAAACAATAATGAACATAGAACAATTAAGACAAGAATTAATTAAGTTGGGAACGGAAAAAGGATCATGCATAACATGCAAATTGGGTGGTGCATAGATACTTGTCACCTCACCTATACACCACGCCCATGCATTTCACATAGCAAACAAGTGGGGACTCCTATTCCCTCAAGTCAAAGTTAGACCAAACACTTACCTGAATTTCGCAGGCCACTCACTGCTCAATTATAGCTTTTCCTTTAGAATCTTGCTCTAACTTGCTCGAATTTAATCATAATTAACTCAACATCATTAGTTTAGGCTAAAGGAACTAACTTTATTGAAAATTACATTTTTTTTCTTAAGTTTTCTAAAAAGAAAAAGTGAAAACCCGACCCCAGGACCGCTTGGCCTAAACTCGGGATTCGGACCAAATTACGTTTACCCATTCACCCACGAACCCAAAATATACAATTAGTTTCGAAATCCGACCTCAATTCGAGCTAAAAATTTGATTTTTAAAAAATTACCTAATTCTAACCGAACCCTCAATTTTTACCATGAAAATTCTTAGTTTTTGATTTAAAAGTGATGAAAAACAATGAGTAATTGAAAGAGTAAAATTTAGATTTGATTACCTATGACTTGGGGATGATATTTGGTGAAGAAATTCGTTCCTAGGGATGTGGGGTTCGAAAATTTGAAGAAGAAGAAGTCTGCCATTATATATATATATATTTCACAAGGAATCCATTGGAGACATAAAAATCGAGTTTCAGAATCGTTTGGAATGCGAAACGAGGCAGAATAGCTAGTAGAAATATATATATATATATACCGACCGCAATTCGGGATACTGACAAAGATTGTATGCGATAATGGGAAACAATTCATCGGCAGCAAAGTAACCAAATTTCTTGAGGACCACAAGATCAAAACGATCTTATCAACACCCTATCACCAACAAAACCATATTCCAAAACCTTAAAAAGAGATTAACCGAAGACAAAGGAAAATGGAAGGAAAACATATCCGAAGTCCTATGGATATACCGTACGACCACGAAATCCAGTACTGGGGCCACCCCGTTTTCTTTGTTTTATGACGCCGAAGCTCTAATATCGGTCGAAGTCAGAGAACCAAGTGCCAGATTATGATATACAACAAAGGAATCAAATGACGAGGCTATGAATATGAGCTTGGAGCTATTAGATAAAACATGCGAAGACTCCCTTGTCCGGTTGGCCGCCCCAAAGCAGCAGATCGACAGGTATTACAATCGAAAGTCTAACCGTCGACACTTCAACACCGGGGACTTGATACTAAGGATGGTCACACTAAGCACCCAAAACCCGAACGAAGGGAAATTGGGGTCGAATTGGGAAGTACCGTACCAAATTATCAAGATCACCGTAAAGGGATCCTACAAACTTGGAACAATGAACGGTGAGCAACTACCAAACAATTGGAATATAACTCACTTGAAATGATATAACTGCTGGTATGACCCCGTTCTATATTTTATTTACCTTTTAAACTAACGCTTGTCGGTAACCAACAAGGGACGATATGAGATTTCAGGTTTGAAATAACGCGTTGCACTTTTTTTTCCCTTGAACCGGTTTTATTCCAAATGGGTTTTCCAGCAAGGTTTTTAACGAGGCAACACGTAAATCGTGCTAACTTAGGATTGAAGGCTAGCTATAAACTGGGGACTATGATCACAAAAACATTCAAGGCCTCTCTTCGATCAACCCCAAACACTTGGGGGCATTACCCTCGGATATTAACTTTAGCAAGGAAAGATACTTCGTGATTGAAGGGTCTCAATCGATAGGTTTTATTGCAAGGGCCAAACGGTCAAATGAATCGTGCCCACATAGACTGCTCGAACCCTGGCACAAATAATGTATACTTGTATAACTATCATGCACAAAGAACTAAAAGAAGTCTCTTCCTTGCGCACAAACATCTTGTTTTTTAAAAAATTTCTTGCAGTCCTCAAGGAATTTCCTACATCTGATCCCCTAAAGTTATCGAGCCCAAGGTCCACCTTAATCAGAGTTTGAAAAATCACTCTCACTCGGGGATTGCCGTCCGAAAGAAAACTCGGACGGTCCGAGCTATCAAACCTCGAGGGCATAAGACCTATAAGGCAACACCTGAATTTCAAAGGCCACGGCCACCCCCACTCGGGGACTGTTATCTTAGGTAAGCCCAGATTATTCGGGACAACAAGCTTAAAAATTTTCTTGGATTTCTCAAGGAATTTCCTACATCCGATCCCCTAAAGGCATCGAGCCCAAGGGATACCTGAATCCGAGTAAAACAATCACTCTCACTTGGGGACTGTCGTCCGAAAGCAAGCTCGGATGGTCCGAGCTATCAAACCTCGGGGGCATAAGACTTATTAGGCAACACTCTAATTTCAAAGGCCACGTCCACCCCCACTCGGGAACTGTTATCTTAGGTAAGCCTGGATAACTCGGGACAACAAGCCCACTAGGTGACACTCGAACTAGAAAGGCTACAACCGTATTAACACGGCTCGGAGATGTCTGAGACTCGTAACAAAAACAAAGCCTTCAAAAAATTTCATAACCGTTTCTAAAGGCCACCATGGGCAAACTATAATCTAAACTACTTTGAGAAATAGTTTCCGGTAATACCGGATCCCCATGATGCATTAAAACAAAATAATGTTAAAGGCAAAGTTAGTTCGAACCTCCGAACGTAACCTACCTGTTTCATGCTAAGGCATTTCGATCTTTGCAAATACAAAATAATAAATCAAAGGGAAAATTCAAAAGGTGTGGAAGGAAAAAAGCCTTATATACATATCAAAAATTCTAGATGGCCGAACGACCTCAACAAAAGGATGATACAAAAAGGAGAAGAGAAAAACATCTAAAAGGGGTCCTAAGTGGCCTAGTCTTCGTCGAGGGTCGCATCATCACCTTTGGGATCTTCGCCATCCTCCGACTCACCCGAATCTTCAGACCCCTCAGAATCTTCCTCCTCGGGATAGGCCAGCTTCCTGACCTAAGCTTCGAGCCCCTTGGCATTCTTGATCTTGGCCGGTAAATCAAAACCCCAAGCATGAACTCCCTCGAGGGCCTCCCTTCGGGATTGCCACTTCGTATGCTCGACTATATTTTTTACAAGGTCTTGAGCTGCCTCGGCATCGGCCTTGTGCTGTGCCGCCCTCTCATAAGCTTTGGCCTTGACCACGACGACCTCTGACTTGGTAGCCTCAAGTTCATTGGCCAGATTTTCTTGACCAAAGACAGACAAACTCAGTTGAGACTGGAGCTCCTCGATCATTTTGGCCTTCACCGAGGCCTTTTCCTTTACAATCCAAAGTTGGTCCTCACCCGAAGCCAATTTTGCCCGGGGAGTCTGCTTTTCCGAGGCCAAACGGTCCATGTTTCTTTTCTATTCTTCGGCCTTGACCTTTACCGCATATACCTCCGCCTTGGTCCAGTTTCTTTTGAAACTACGAGTTCGGATCGTTAGCCACTATGTCTGACTCATCGTCACTAACTTCAAATACTCTTCTTACCTTCTCGACCAGGTTGGCATGCTCCTTCCGAGCCGCTTCTAGCTCAGCCTGGAGTTTTTCACTGAGAAGTTTGTATGCATTCCTCTTCTCAGTAAGCCCTCATATCTCGGCTCATGATGGCTTAACTCTTCCCGATATTGGAGAAACGTCTCGTGATGAAGCACGAGGCCTGCAAGCACAAAGAAAAAAGTTATGCTTGTTTGTGACATAATATAAGTACATAATAAATAGGTATTCAAAGTTACCCTATTTAATGCATGTTGTGCTTCATTGGACAGGCATGGCGCCTCCACCTTGTTATTTTGGCTTGATCCTCTTTGGAGAGCGAGCGGTCTTTCTATCTTTTTGGGTTGCATGCCCAAGGCAATGCTTTTTGTAGATTGAG
>ML290935.1:19655-65435 GCA_005239495.1 Nicotiana undulata | reverse complement strand
TGCGGAAAATTAGTCGCACCTGCGGTACCGCAGGTGCGGAAAAATGGTCGCACCTGCGGTCTTGGGCCAGCCCAGAAGGAGCCGCTCCTGCGGAAAAGTATCCGCTCCTGCGGAGGCCGTTCCTGCGGGGATTTAGTCGCCCCTAGGGGAAATCCCGCGCCTGCGGACTCTGGGCAAAAGGACTGGGGTCGCTCCTGCGAGGCTGGGACCGCAGGGGCGGTCCCGCACCTGCGGCTGGGCAACCGCACCTGCGGTCACACCAGCTGCTGTGCACCAGCAGTGGTTTTTGCTGGTTTTTGGCCTCGCGCGGGGTCCGGGAGGCACCTGGGCCCACCCGAGCCCCCGTCCAAATATACCAACAAGTCCTAAATCACTAAGCGGACTCGCTCGAACTTTCGGAACACGAAAAACAACAGCGGAACTCGAAATCAAACCCCAAAACTTATTTAATCAAATCTTAAGAACTTAAAATTCTAGAATTCATTTCAAATCATCGAACCGGCCTAACCTGCTCGGAATGACTTCAAACTTTTCAGATAAGTTATAAATGACACCACGGTATTATTCTCGGTCTCGGAATCTCATTCGGACCTCGGGAACATAACATCACTTTCCATACCACATTTCAAGTTCTTTTAACAAATCTCAAAACCTCACTATGATCCGAAACCACTCAATTCACGCCCATTTTACACCAAATTTTTACAAATAAGACAATTAATATATAATAAACCTGTTCCGGCTCCGGAACCATAATACGGGCCCGGTAGCACTGTTTTCACATAATTATTCACTTTCTTATCCCTTTATTATTTTCAGAAAACAATTTCTTTTAAAAATTCATTTCTCGAGCTTGGGACCTCGGAATTCGATTTCGAGCATATGCCCAAGTCCCATATTTTCCTACGGACCCTCCGGGACAGTCAAATCACGGGTCCGGGTCCGTTTACCAGAAATGTTGACCAAAGTCAACTATATTCATTCATTAATTATCAAAACTCATTTTTCATCAACTTTTCACATAATAGCTTCCCGGCTACACGCCAGGGCTGCGCACGCATAACGAGGTGAGACTAACGGAGGCTCTCGGAGCCTCGGAACACAGATAAGGCTTAAATTACATAAGATGACCTTTTGAGTCATCATATCTTGAGATACCTAAAAGGCACTACTGATCTATGTATTTTGTATCCAAAAGGTAGTAACTTTAATCTTGTGGGATATGTTGATGCTGATTACGCAAGTTTTCTAGTTGATAGAAAGAGCACCTCAGGTATGGCTCACTTTCTGGGCCCATGCCTCGTGTCTTGGGCCACTAAAAAAGCAGAATTTTGTGGCTATATCTACTGCTGAGGCTGAGTATGTGGTTGCAGCCTCGTGTTGTGCTCAACTATTGTGGATTACACAGTAATTGATAGATTTTGGAATCGATGTTGGATGAATCCCTATCTTTTGTGATAACACTAGTGCTATCAATATGACAAACAACCTCGTTCATCATAAAAGAACAAAGCACATAAATGCTAGACATCATTTTAAGGGACAATTACGAGAAAGGATTGATCTCTATTGAATTTTGTGCTAGTGATAAACAGATTGCCGACATCTTTACAAAAGCACTAAGTTGAGAGCATTTAGAAAGGAACATGTTAGAATTAGGGGTGATTAAGATCACCTCATTGAACCAGTTCAGAGTGTACAAAAAAAATGAAATGAAAAAACAATTAGCAAGAAAATCTAAAACTTGTGTAAATAATCAGATTAATTGTTACTAAGTCTCATGCTATAAATAGCATACTCTTTTGCCATGTTTTGATATGACTCAATTGTTACTAATGAAATTTTCTCTATTGTTGAAAATTGAGGCTTGATCAAGAGGATTCCTAAGTGATGAACCTGGTTCATCAGTGCTGGTTTATCTGAAAGGCGAGGTATGTGTTCTCCACTCTACACATCTTGAAATATTAACAATTAAATCGTGAGCAGAACTCTACCCAAACTCAATATCTTTTCAAAGTCTATCCTATAGCAATTTGAACCAGTTTCGTCTACATTAAGAATCCCCACTGTATAAAACACCTAGATCCTAGGGGAGCTGTAACCGTCATTCCAAACTGACCAAATGCAGAAGTGATTAGACTTCTATTTGACCCAAAAAGCTGCCGTTGTGTATTAGTTACAGTTCCCCTTTAAATCCCCCATCATCACTTATGAAAATCCCTCATCAATTCTACAACCATCGAAACCCTTCCTTCTCTCTTTGCCTTTAATTTCAATCCAGATTCTTCCTTCCATCTTCAACCAAAATCGAAATGTCTAACCCCTGGAACAATCCTGGTAGTCCTCCATCTTCGTCTTCTTCCACAACCCCTCAATACAGTTCTACCCCTCCACAACCAAGTTCCGAAACCCCTCAACCTAGCCCTACCATTCCTCAACCTAGTCCTAATCCTGAACCCAGAAAAAGAAGGGTTAAGATGATTTCTAGAAAGACAATGGACACATGTTCTTTAGCGAGAAAATTAAATGCCAAACTTCAAGCAAGTCAGGATCAAGAATCAAAATATTCGAGTGATTCGTTTAAGTCAGCAACTGAGGGGGAAGCAATAAGATCCTCTGATTCTGAACTTGTATCGTTTGTACCAAAAACTACTTCTAAGGCTGATTCTGGAACTGCTGAGAACTTAGAGACTAGGTTTGTCTTGGTTGGGTATGTGATAGATGTGGAGTTTCCGGAGACAAGACGGAGAGGTGGTAAAAATAAAACTGATAAAGAAAAAGAGGGAGAGGGAGTAAGGAGTGAAGAGAGGGGAACAGGGCAAGAATTTTCTAGAATGGCTATTTGTGGAACTAAGCCAAAAATTGTAGAAGAATGAGTCAAGAAGTCAGGGGGAAGTGAATCGGGAGAAGCGGCTGAAGGGTTGGTAAATCTGAGAAAGCATACAGATGAACTCGGTTCATCTACTAAGGAAACCCTGGCGGATCTACTGAAAAAGTTGGCTGATAGTTATAATCCAAGGAAGAAAATAACTCCCAAAGCTCAAACTTCTGGGACAGCTAGAGCAAGTAAGAAAAGGAAAGCTACTCCCTCCGCATGTTCTGAAATTCCTCTTCCAAGAGGAAGTACCACGAGAAGCATGCTAAGGCAGAACGAGGAAGAACTGCAAAGAGCCTTGGAGGAGAGTAAAAAGAAAAGGGTTGAAAAAGGGAAGGAAATATTATTGAGCCTGTAGAGGCTGTTGAGATTGATAAGATGGACCTGGTCCATCAAAGTGAAAAGGTGACAGAGGCAGAGGTTCAGACCCCAAAGCCAAAGAAAGCCAAGACTTCCTCAAAGAAGTATGCATCTGTGGCTAAGTCTGCTGAAACCTCTACCTTAGCCAAGCGAACTAGGTCTGCAGTGAAACCCAAGAAAGTGATAATTGATGAAGAAGATGATTGGAGTGATGAAGAGGCAGTTGAGTCTGATGATGAGAAGGATAAGTTGACAAAGTTTGGAAAACGTAAAATTTTGAAGGGCATGTTGTTGAAAGACTTGGAAGAAGAAGGAATGATCTTGTTGTTGGAGAAGCTGGAAAGGCAGGGTTGGAAGGACATGGTCCTTCAATTGGATGGGAGATTGGCCAGAAGTGAAATAGTGGAATTCATGGCAAACGCTGAGATCAAGGATGGCAGAGTCTCTAGCCGGGTAAAGGGGGTCCAAATTTCTTTTGATGCCAAAGAATTGGGTGAAATCCTTGGCATTCCCTCTAAAGGCTATGATGACTACACTAGGAAAAAATGGCCACGTCTAGATGCTCTTCCAACTGCCCTGGTGATCACAAGGAAGATCTACGACAATGAAGAAGAGTTTGAACCCAAGGCAGTCTATAAGAGTGAAATGAAGCCCCCACACAAAGTGATCTTTGAATTTATCAACAAGTGTGTGTTGCCACGGCAGGAAACGAGGCACATTGCTAATTACATGGATTTAGTTCTGATGGAGTGGCTAGACAGTTGGAGGCAGATAAACTGGCCTTGGTTCATGATTCAGCTTTTGGATAGAGTTGTAAATGGCTCCAAAGCCCACACCATTCCATATGGTTTCATTCTCACTTCTGTACTTTCTCATTACAAGGTGCCACTGAAGAAAGCGGAGATGGCCACAAACAAGGACTACTTTGGAATAAACACTCTTCTGGCTTGAGATTATGAGGTAAATCTCATCCCCAATGAACCTGGTTCATCGAAGAGGACACTTGTAAATAGCAAAGAGAGAGCTCTAGTGCAAGAGAGTGGGTGAAGGATGCTGAAATAGCAAGGCTGTAGAACCGCTTGGCAGAGGTTGAATCTGAGAGGGGTGCTCTTAGAACTGAGCTTGCTAAGGAAAAGGAGAAGAATGAGGGAATTCTTCGAGATATGCTAACTCTTCTCCAAGCCAAAACCCAAGCCTCTAGCCCTTCCAAGCCTTAGTTGCCTAGCCTGCCTAGAACATCAGTGACCCAGACTCGCGACGTTTTCTTGTGTTTTCTCATGTTTTTAACTGTTTTTATTTCATTTTGTGGATTGTGGATGAACGGTATTTTTTATCAATGAAATATGCTGCTTTTACTCTTATTCAGTGTTTCTATTTCTTTGATAATTTGATTTATTAGTTATTTTTTATGATTAATCCATGATTGCACTTGCAGATGCCCAAGTGGACATGAGTAATTCTTAAATGCCTGGGATTCACATAATTTTTTAAACTTTTCGATGATGCCAAAAGGGGGAAGAATGGTTATGTGTGAACTCTGAACATGTGATATTTATAACCTAATGAACCTGATTCTATTGTGATAAATGCTTAATACTATAAAATGTGTCAATGTTGGATTAAGTTGGATACTGGCCTATGCTTATGGACGCACAGAGTTTGTCATCATCAATAAGGGGGAAAATGTTTGCCCATGAAATTGGTTAGTTTTGAAGATTGACAAAGGAACTCAGAAATGAACCAGGTCCATCACTGGCAGACATAGACACAAGCAGAGTCAAGGGCACGTGAGGTGCACATGCAGGAGATAAACGAAATATGATAAAATAAGAGATATCTCCCTGATCGAAAAGATTGCAAAATGATAAGGAGAAGGACTCCTTATTCAGTAAGAACAGAATCAAAGATAAGGAAGGATTTCAGGAGTTGAGATTGACTAGAACTCTTCCACCAATGAATAATAGCATTAGAATTCTTGTTAACTCTTTATCTACTAATACTATATACTGCACGTTGTTCTTATTTAACAGGTACGCACAAAAGTAAAAGTTAAGCAAGAGTTGAGGGCAAAATCAGCGAGGCAATTTTGCAAGCAGTTCGTGTGAGATTTGAGTGTGTGAATCTGAAGCTACTTGAACCAGCTAGAAGAACCAGTTCCAACTGTTTTCTTTTAGTCTAGTTTATTTGTAGTAAGTCATTTTAACTTGTACCTTTCAGCTTTATCTAGAAGCATCTGTAATAGGTACTGTGTTTCGAGTTATAGCTAACTTGGAGTTTGTCGTAAATAGCTAGAGGCTAGTTTGCTACAAGGGATTAGAGGTAATCCTAGGTTTACAAAGAGTTTTTCTAAATGATGTTTGGCTCATTGATTTAGTAAAGAGTTTTGGGAAACTCCTACTGGAAAGTAGGTCGTAGTTTTTCACCTTTTGAGCCAAGTGTTTTCCACGTAAATATCACTGTGTTCTTTATTTTCTGTATTTATTATTCCGCAAACAGTAGGAGTTGGAACACATAGAAGAACCTGGTCCTTCTATAACAAGTGCACGCAAAAATCGGACACCACACAAATCACCCCCTTCCCCTCTTGTGTGGTAGTGACGTATAAAACATCAGCTGGTATGGTGAATATGGCATATGTGAAGGTTTTTCTACAGATGCAACGTCGTAGAAGCGACCATATTGTCCGCGGATGCAAAAATCCCTCACAACATGCTATATTTCGAGGGTTTGGATTATTTTCACTATTTTGAGTTTTGGAGCTCAGTTAGAGTGAATTTTGAAGAGATTTGCATTACTACTTTGAGGGAAAGTGATTTCTACTTGATTTTGATAATATATCTTGTTTTTTCATGGATTATTACATATTGATTATGGATTTTGAAAGAGAATTTGAGGGTTTTTTTTGTGATAGATTTTGGAAAGTGAATAATAGAGACTTGAACACCAATTTAGAGTCGAATTTTTATGAAACTTGCATATGTCGGGTCAACCCCGGCTCTCTTCTCGGAACCTGACAAAACCCTGGCATATACAAGTTTCATAAAAATTCATAATATTTTCCCGACAAATCGACTCCCACCACCCCCGCCATCTCTCTCATTACCCATAGTATTTTCTTAGATTATATATAATGGTTTCTACTTACTTTCCAAACACCAAAGAATAAGTAATAAAATTATTTCATACCAAACACACCCTAAATCATTTACTCTTTTATTTGGTTGTCTCTATGCAAGTGGTTAGACCATTTGTGTTGACTATCATAGTTTGTGTGGGGGGAGGGGGGAGGAGGGGATGTTTCAGAATGAGAAGAAAATAATGTTTTCCATATTTGGGTTGCTTCAAGCAATATCAAACCATATATTAATCCAATTATGATAGGGTGGAACTAATCCTTGCAAATTCCTTTGCTGAGCAATCACACCTATGTGAACCACTTCCACTCCCCCCTAATTTTTGTTTTTTTATGCTTTCAAACGTCCATCCATGACTAAAAATTATTTAGATAAATGTTCAATGTATCGAGGACCCTTTATATACATTTAGCATAATTTTGCATTTAAACACCTAATTTTTAGCACGACCTATTAAACACATGAAATGTCAAATATGAAAGAAATGTCAAATATGAAACTACAAAATCCTTATTCCTTACTACTGATATTACTGATCGCATGTTTCCCTCCCGAAATTGAGTGTGTTAAAAAGCTTTAGATTATTGTACAACAAAAGACCATTAGAGATTAATTTTTGATCATCCCTGATGAGCCTATAGTGACCCTTTACGGCTATTTTCTTCGTTTTTCGAATTTTTTTTTGAGAATGAAAAAATGCGCGAGCAAAAAATTAATTTGAATCTAGAGGAATGCATATATATACATATATATATATATATATATGTGGGGGGGAGGGGGGTGAGGAGAAGAAGTGTAACGTGTGTTTTCTTTTTCTCGTAAGTCCTTTTGATCGTTGGTGATGTGTCTTGCATTTTCATTATTATTTCACCTGCATATGAACGCCATATTTTTTTAGCAAGCTATTAGTAAACATTTTAATAGCACAAATCTGCCAACTTTAGTTATTCAATAGGACATACTTTTAAGATAAGGTGTCTAAGTATAAAAATGGTCTGAGGTTCAATTAAGAGGTTGTTTACCCGTAAAACGGTAGAGTTGTATTTATACGTGGTTTCTAGACAAGTAAATTAATTTGATCTTGAAATAACTGATGAATTAGATAAAATATTGTACTTTGCCTTGAGATTGAGACGAAATAACTCTGAGAGCAGGGCTTCCGGGCACAATAACAATGATATCAAAAAGCAGGAAAATAAAATTATATTAAACTTTGGATAGAGTGTAGCGTATGTCAGAAAAATCGTGTCCTTTACAATGATAATATAGATTACTATTTATAGTTGCACCTAGGGAACAAGGTTCTAGGATCAAGCCCATCTTTAATGTCAATTATGAGGGCCATTGAAAAATGTGTAATGGCAAGCAGTGAGTGCCATATTTCTTGTGACGGGAAGTATGCTTAATGTTGTAGAATATCCATCATTAAATGTTATCGGGTGGCAGGCATTTATTTCATCTTTATGAGCATCATCCTCTCCTGAAACAGACGGGATCTTTGCCTTCGGTTTCAGCTACCTTCTGTCTTCGGCTCCACGTGTCACTTTCTTATGCGATCATTTAATATAATATATTTCACCTTATACAGATAGTCCCCCTGTCTTCCGGTGGCATGACTTTGTGTCACAAAGAAGTTGGTAGAAACATTCTTTTTAGCGGGAAATTTTTTTACCCCTCTGAAAAGTTTCTGACGGTTGATTAGACGCATGTCTCTCCGTATTGAATGCTCCGAACACGCATCATTGATGGTAGGCTATAATTGTGTATTTTAGTCGCTTATTGCACTCTAATTTACTGCATTTTAATTGAGTTTGAGCTCTAATCGCTAGTGTTTTGCACTAACAGTGTATTTTATTCCTTGTAGGAGTGATTCCGAGCTAAATAGTTGTTATTAAATGAATTTGAACTATTTGGAGCTTTAAAGTTTGAGTAAAATCCATAGGGATTAATCCGGGATCGCGTTCGAGGGTCGAGAACCACGTCTGGATATCAAAAAGCAAGAAAAATTTGTACTATCAGAATCCCTCACTGTCGCGGCGTGTGGGGCACCGCGGCTGCCCATTTCCCCTGATGCCTGTTAGAACTAGCTCTATGAAGTTTCCCGCTAACACCCCGCATGGTGCGTCACCCCATGTGGTGCGCCTGTACTAATTTTACAAAGTAATTGTCCTATTTGCGCAGGAAAAGGTGATTTTGTCTGGGGCCGACCTTACTCGATATATATACATGGATTACGTTATTTTCTGGACTTTTGGAGATATATTCGACCTAGGTAGGCTAAGGAGGAGTTGGAAGAACACGAGCACAAGGATTTCATCATTCCGTCCTCACTCAAGACCCTAGTTTGGATTGAATTTATGCTTTCGTCTCTTTTTATCATATTTTTGATGGATTACTCCATGTGTATGGAGTAGTTCCCTTTAGGACTTGATGGACTTGGTGTATTCATGATTGTTTGTGGATTATAAATATGATTTCATATATTCAAGCGTTTTTGGATGATCTAACTACTGCATCTATATTCACTTGCTCATGTCATCGAGAGAGGCATAACTTGTGATATTTTTTCATTATATTGTTGGTTGAGTTAATTAATTCTTATTAGTAATCGAAAGAGGCTAGTTGAATCATTGCTTAAACCTAGTTAGGAGAATACTCGAAAGAGGTTTTTCTAAAGATCAATCCACTACACATTCTTGAATATCTTCACGTGCTTAAATTGGTTCATCTTGTGAGGTTAAGACTTAATCGAGAGAGGAGTTTTTGCTGAACGTTTGAACTAACAATTGAGTGAATTCGAGAGACTCACTTAAGCATTAGAAGTGAATTATCTAGAGTTAGATCCCAGACAATTATCTTGCACCTATCTAATCAACCCCTATCTTCTCCCACTGATAGTTTCCTTTCATATGTTTGTTCGATTGTCATTAGTCAATAGCTTTAGATTCCTAGTAAATTTTAGTTAGAAATCATATGAACTTCAATTGTTGACTCTCCTGGATAGCAACCTAGCTAGAAATCACAAGAATACTATTAAATCTAATCATTGTAGATATGATATTATATTATACTATCTTTGACTGGCGAGCATAATTTTAAGTGGTGTTTTGCACTCGTCCAATTTTGGTGTCGTTGCCGGGGATTGGCAATCAATAGTGTTTGAAATAGTTTGTAGTGCTAATTCATGAATTTTTTTATTTTATTTTATTTTATTTTCCCTTTTTACTGTTGGTGTTCTTTGACTGTTTGCAGGTTATAGGTAAGACTAGTGCATGACTCGATCTTCTGGGAAAGAATTGCTACCATACGAACCAGAAATAGAAAAACAACTGCGATAGCTGAGGAAGGCAAGAAATCTCCCTGAGAATATAGAGAAGGTTGGACAATCCTCAACCAAAGAAACTATGGCGGAGATGATGATAATGTGGATTTGGTTGCAAGAGAGGCGGCCCATGTCACGACCCAAAATCCATAAGGTCGTGATGGCGCCGGACACCATTGTCAGGCAAGCCAATCATTAATTGCTTAAGTTAAATTCCTATTTTAGCATTTTTAAAATCATTACCTTTCACTTTATTACATAATAACTGAATAAAATCCGCTAAGTAAATACGATGGCTTAATATTCTATTTTAATAAAATACATCCCAACCACATCCCAGAACCCGGTGTCACAAGTGCAGGAGCAAATTCTAAGAATTATACAAATACTACAAAGCTTGTCCGAAATACAAATTGGACAAGGAATTTAAAATGAAAATAAATACAATATGTGGGAGACTCTGTCGGCTGCGGGTCGTCTCCGGATGGTGCAGCTCGTCTAAGTCTCCGTGTCAGCCACA
This sequence comes from Nicotiana undulata, assembly GCA_005239495.1. Classification (NCBI taxonomy): domain Eukaryota; kingdom Viridiplantae; phylum Streptophyta; class Magnoliopsida; order Solanales; family Solanaceae; genus Nicotiana; species Nicotiana undulata. The sequence continues at coordinate 55,224 of ML290935.1, read as the reverse complement.
TCGTCGCGTCGAGCAGGGCCACTAGCTATGAATGTACCTGTGCAATAAAAATACACGGCAAGTGTAGCATGAGTACGAAAACAATGTGTACTCAGTAAGTATCCCGCCTAACCTCAGAGAGGTAGTGACGAGAGAGATTTTGACACTTGCTAGAGGTCAATACAATATAATAGATGAAGGATATCAACATGGTTATTAACATCGAATGACAAATAATGATAGGAAAGATCAATTGTTTCCATAAATTTATAAATTCTTCGGTGTCCGTCATTTCATTTAGCAATTTACGTCCATAAGACAATTTAACAGTTCAAGACACAGATTGTATATAATATGTATATATCCTAGGTAGGAAATACCGAGGGTCGAACGGCCCGAACCAACAATAACAAAATGTGCACTGCCGAAGGGTCGAACGGCTCGAACCATAGATGCATCTATTCCGTCGTGGCGTACGGCCCGCTCCAATGAGAGTAGTGGAAAGAATCACCCCGCTCGCGGAATATATATGTTGTGAAGCGGTCACATATAAATAATAGAGTTACCCTGCTCGCGAATCATACCTGCGACTCGGGTACCCATATAGATACACACATTCCAGTAATATATCAGGAATTCATCAGGAAATATTCAGCCAAGGAAAGGATAAATTATCTTTTTAGATGATTAGGATAATGAAGTTTAATCTACCTAAATATTCATTTACTAATTCAATGATATTAGATAGTCTTGTTTTACAAACAAAGTTACAAGTACAGCAAGTAAAGCATGTTAGTGGGTCCTAGGCTACCCGGACATAAGCATAATAGTAGCTACGCACAGACTCCCGTCACCTCGTGCGTACGTAGCCCCCACAAATAGTAGAACATATTTAATTAGTTCACCTATAGGGACAATTCCCCTCACAAAGTTAGAAAGGAGACTTACCTCGCTCCGAAATCCCATAACCGGCCTCCAAGCCTTTCCGACGACTCCAATTGATGCACAACGTCCCAAAACTAGCCAAATAACGGGCAAACCAATGAAAATATACTCTAATACTTATGATAATTCAATTTATCTAAATTCCATGTTCCGCTCGAAAAGTTGACAAAAATGCCCTCGGGCCCACGTGCCCGGATTCTGAAATTTCTCGAAGATAAATTCTACCCATAGCTTTACTAACTCAAATATACAATTTGCACAAATTCATGGTAAAGGTCCAAAATTCCAAATCCTAGGTCTTCCCCAAAAATCCCAAATTTATACTAATTTTCCATGTCTAAATCCATGTAAGATCACATATTTAACTCAAAAATAGGAAGAAATCACTTACCTAGTGTTTCTTGGTGAAAATCCCTCCTTGAGCTCTCCAAAATCGTCCAAGCCAAATGAAAGAAATGAAAGAAATGGGCCAAAACTCGCTTTTAAAACAGTTTGCCCAGGTGCTTCATCGAGTTGTACCTTGCGTTGTGCAGGTTGTACATCCTATTATATTTTTCCCCTGCTGTACACCTTCTATTAAAACGCCCATAACGCCTTGTAGAAATATCCAAATGACAAACGGTTTAAATATTGAGAAACTAGACTCAAAGATCTTTCATTTTATAGGTTGTTCACGATATAACTCTTTGTATATTCCGAGATATGAGCTTCCAAAGTCGGCTCCATGCATCAGAAAATTCTGTCGAAACTGCTTCACTAGCCATCTTCAGTCGATCATAACTTTCTGATCCAATGTCCAAATCATGAATGGTTTAACTTTATGGAAACTAGAATGCAAGGGATACAACTTTTATGTTTGAAAAATTTTCATTTTCCTTACATATTTTGATATATATGCCTCCAGAGTCAGCTCCACGATGCACCAGTTGCTGTCCAAAAGTGCAGCAGAAATTCCAGCAGTTTTTTTTTTTTTTTGTCCGAAATTCATTTCGTTAACCTTCCGAAATCCACCCAAGGCCCTCGGGACCTTAACCAATTATACCAACATGTCCCAAAACATGATACGAACTCGCTTGAGGCCTTAAATCACATCAAACAACGTCGAAATCATAAATCGCACCCCAATTCAAGCTTAATGAACTTTAGAACTTGAAACTTCAACATTCGATGCTGAAACCTATCAAATCACATCCGATTGACCTCAAATTTTGCAAACAAGTCACATTCGACATTACGGACCTATTCCAACTTTTGGAATTGGAATCTGACCCCGATATCAAAAAGTCAAACTCTCGGTCAATTTCTCAAAAACTTTTAAATTTCTATCTTTAGCCAAATGACTTCAAAATGACCTACGGACCTCCGAGTTCACTTACGATCGTGCTCCCAACTCTAAAATCACCATACGGAGCTATTCCTAGACTCAAAATCCCAAACGGGCATCAATATCACTGAAATACCTTTTAACCCAGACTTATGAAATTCCTTCTAAAATGCTAACTTCCATAAAAAGAAAATAAAAAATCTTTTTGGTCTTTTATTTAGACTACTTCCCTCAAGAAGACTGTCTGAGTGGTCCGTCATCAGGAAGAGTCTCCTACATTTTATAGTTTTTTTTAAACCCTTAAGAGACCCGTTGAGAGGTGTCCGTCTTCGGGCCAAGGCGAATTAACAAAACACAACTAGAACAAGCCACAAATATACACAAGTCACATAACTAGTACAATTATACAAAAACAACAATTAAGTCTCCTACCCCACACTGACTTAAACCCACAAGATACCCGTCGAGAGGTGTACGTCTTCGGTCCAAGGCGAATTAACAAAACACAACTAGAACAAGCCACAAATATACACAAGTCACATAACTAGTAAAATTATACAACAACAACAATTAAGTCTCCCACCCCACACTTAAAAATATGGCATGTCCTCATGACAAATGACAATAAAAGCACATAGGGGTAAGGAAACTTCCCTGGAGTACACTCGGAGTCGGACACGGAGGTTGGGTCCACATTGCAGGCCCTCCCAATTGCGCGGAACCACGCCATAAATCTGCTCTCTGATTTAGCCTGCCGTTTGGACATTGCATCCAACTGTACATGAAGGCCATCCACTGCAGTGCGCAAATTAGCCACCTCCTCCTCCATAGTGGGCATTCTGGAGCCAGACCTAGACCTAGAGGGACCTGACCCATCATGGGACCTCCGCGGTGGTGCAACAGAGGGTGGGACTGCCTCATCATCATAAATTTCTATGGGCGCGACAACGTCTTTGACCACATTTATCTTTGCAGCTCTGAAGGCGGCCTTCTTCGGCAATTTCCCATCACCAGGCCTTTCGGGCACATTCGCCAATCTACACAACCTCGTGATTAGGGAGGGAAAGTAGAACCCTTTGGTCAGCTCGGACGACCGGATAAGCATTTCATCACCAATCACCCGGGCAACGTCGAAGTCCCTCTCATTGACAAAGCACCACACCATTACCGCCCGAGGGCCATTGACATCAGTGGTGTTGGTGGTGGTCAAGAAACGGCTACATATCACTGTGAACCAGCACTTGGCCTCCCAGGTGAAAGAGTTAGAATTGAGTGTGATGTTTTCCTTCACCCAGGTAGGCCGCCCACCCAGACAGATAGATTCGATAAGCATGTTCCAATTGGCCGCCGGAGACTGGTAGACCCGGTAGTAATCAACTTCACCGGTGAACTGCGACAGCCTATAGACCCGACGAATTACCTCCACGGAGGCCTCTACCACCTTGCCCCTAACAATGCCTGAGCGGAGCATATGTTCCAGGCAGTTCGCATAGAACTCCCGGACCATCATGATGTTAGCAGTCTCTGGCTTTTCAAATAAGAAGCCCAACTCGCGCCTTCGGATCTTCTCATACATGGTCGAGTTTTCATATTGCAGGGTTGCTCGGTCTATGGGAACTTCGGGGACTAAGTTCTTGGCAATCTTGGCGTTGAACCGGTCCTCAGCCTCCTGGGAATCAAAGCGGGTGGCGTCATAGGTTGGTGTTGAAGTACTGCCAGTGTTTCTGCGCTTGCGGGGGCCCATGATACTTGAGGAAGCCAACAATGGTGAAGTGAGGGGAAGGAGGGAGGGAGAAGATGAACTGATGTTGGGTGGGAGGGGGAAAGATATGAATGGTGGGAGGAAGAAGAAGAGAGAAGGGGAAAAGGGAGAGAAGGGGAGCGTTTGTTTTGTTGAATTGAATTGACTAATCTAAATGGTTATGGAGTACTGTACATGACTCACTGCTTGGTAGAGATTATTGTGCCTTTGATTTCATATGGTTGTTCGGTTGTTATGAATTTACATTCTTGATGATGAAAATCTTTGTGACTGAATTGATTGATTGATGTTGCTATTAAATACATTGTTGAATTGCTACGTGTTAATTGCCTGAGTATGTGTAAGTTGGGTGTTCTAAATATGTTGAGGCATGATGCCCCATTCTCTGATTGTCTAGTTGAATTCCATGTTTTATGTTATTCGAAATTGTGAAAGGATGATGTACTTGTGAATGTTTTACCATGTGTAAGGTTGGCTAGAATACTCTAGTTATGCCGGTATGAAGGATTGGTAATAAACCCAAGTATGTGAATATGACTAAGTGCTGAGGGCTGTGAAATGATAAGATTATACTACACTGATTGTGGTGATGTCTTATATAACTCGTTGTTTTGGGCAAGATATGTTGTGACTTGAAACCGTATGGGTGGTTGATTGTATTGAAATTATATCCTTATGATGAAATTCTCTGTGATTGAATTGTGAATTGAAATGATAATTCTTGTGATGTGTTGTTTGTGGGTTGTGGTGATAAGGGTGACCGAGGTAATAAGGGTGGCCGAGGTAATAAGGGTGGAAACGTGATCGTTACCACGATGAAATTATTGGTGGTGTTGTTTTTGAAATATAAATTGTTAGGCGGGGTCGAGTTGTGCGCTGCAACACGAAGTAATACGGTGTGGGTTCTGGTGATAAGGGCGGTCGAGGTAATAAGGGTGGAAAAGTGATCATAATCACTATTGAAATGAAAATATATGAAACTCTTGAATATGGAAATGTTGGAAAGGGAAAAGGAGAGATTGTGAAACTTGTATTTTTGGTTGTTTCTTCCTACGTGCAATGTTTGTGAGTTCTATTACTGTCTCTTATCTATGTATAGCTTGATTGTACTTGGGATGAAGTTTGTTCATACATACCAGTACAATTCAAATGTACTGACGCCTCTTTTGCCGGGGGCGCTACATTCTTATGATGATTGTAGGTGATTCCATAGCAGGTAATTCAGCCCACCGACAGTAGTGCCTCCTCTCCATTCCGTCAGCTGTATTGGTGAGCCCCACTTCCTCCGGGGCCATGTGTGGTTCATGCCACCTTCTTTTGAGTTTATTATGTATTGTAAGGTATAGCCGGGGCCTTGTCTCCGACAAGTATTAGTTAAGTTCCTAGTATTCATAGAGGCTCCGTAGACACAATGTGGGTAGTGTACATATGTATTTTGGGTAAGAAATGGTACGGTTCGGAATCGTGATCCACGTTGGTAAATGTTGTGTGTATTTTGTAAGTCTTTGGTATCATATGTTGGTTATGATAAAACGTAGAAATGAATTCAAGTTGTAAGTTTATGCTTAAGTTATAAATGGCTATCTCACATGAATAATGTATATTGAAATCACCGGGTAACGCGTGGGATAGGAAAGGCAATTCCAGATCTGCTTGGTTGGGGTCCTCCGGTTGAGCGCCGGTCGTGTCCCTTGGCTTTGGGGCGTGACAGCCAGTCTGGGGGATCGTCCTTCGGCCTAAGGCGAAGGGAGTGTTGTGGTGCATAACGGAGCGGATATTCGCTTATGGCGGAAGTCAAGGAAAATAAATTCAATGATCCAGCATTGGCACAATTAAGATAGGCAATTCTAAATCACAAGACCACAGCATTTTCACTCGGCAATGGCGACGGTGTCTTGCGGTGTCAGGGAAGACTATGTATTCCAGAGGTGGATGATCTTCGGGAGAGAGTTATGGAAGAGGCTCACAATTCTAGATATTCTGTACACCCAGGTTCTACGGAAATGTATCACGATCTCAAGGAGATTTATTGGTGGAATGGTATGAAGAGGGGTGTGGCGGACTTTGTGGCTAGGTGTCCGAACTGTCAGCAAGTAAAGGCTGAGCATCAGAGGCCCGGTGGGTTGATGCAGCTTATGGAAAAGTGAGATGATCAATATGTACTTTGTGGTGGGGTTACCCCGCACTCCGTGTAAGTTCGACTCAATTTGGGTAATAATGGATCGGCTCACGAAGTCAGCGCATTTCTTGCTAGTCAAGTCCACCAATACTGCAGAACAGTACGCTCAGTTGTATATCAAAGAAATAGTCAGGCTTCATGGAACTCCAGTTTCTATTATCTCGGATCGAGGGGCCCAGTTCACAGCTAACTTTTGGAAGAAATTTCAGCAAGGTTTGGGTATGCAGGTAAATCTCAGCACAGCCTTCCACCCGCAGATTGATGGGCAAGCAGAGCGGACTATTCAGACGCTTGGAGACATGTTACGAGCTTGTGTACTTAATTTTAAGGGTAGCTGGGATGATCATTTGCCACTTATAGAGTTTGCTTACAACAACAGTTTCCATGCTAGTATTCAGATGGCCCCATTTGAGGCATTGTACGGGAGAAGGTGTAGGTCTCCGATTGGATGATTCGAGGTTGGTGAGGCGGAACGGCTAGGGCCGGATCTTGTGCAACAGGCTATGGAGAAGGTTATAATCATTAAGGAGAGGTTGAAATCTGCTCAGAGTCATCAGAAATCCTATTCGGACGTTCATCGTAGGGATTTGGAGTTTCAAGTGGATGATTGGGTATTCTTGAAGGTATCTCCCATGAAGGGAGTCATGCGGTTTGGAAAGAAGGGGAAATTGAGCCCAAGGTTTGTCGGTCCATATAGGATCGCTCAGAGGATAGGACAGGTGGCGTATGGGCTGGAGTTGCCTCCTGAAATGTCATTGGTGCACTCGGTGTTTCATGTGTCCATGTTAAAGAAGGTGATTGGGGATTCATCTGTCATTGTGCCGGTTGAGACCGTGGAAGTTAATGAAGAATTGTCATATGAAGAGGTTTGGTTGATCTTCTCGATAGGCAAGTTTGTAAGTTGAGAAACAAGAAGATTGCTTCGGTTAAAGTGTTATGGCGGAATCCACAGGTCGAGGAAGCCACATGGGAAGCGGAAAATGAAATGAAAGAGAAATACCCTCGTTTGTTTGAATAAGTCAGGTAGTTGTTTATGAAAGTGGTCATCTATGTTTTGTGTCATATCTTGTGTAAAACCACCCCACTTCCCTAATACCCCTTCTCTTATGACTTCTCAACTTTGTGCCATATTTGTATGTATTGTGTTAGCTAAATTATATGCAATTCATTGAAATAACTGAATTATGTGCCATTCGTTGTGTTAACTGAACTATGTGGGACTTGTTGTGTTTCGGGGGCTCTCTGGCAGGTGGATAGGCCTATTTACAAAGGAAACTCTGGCAAAAATTTTAAAAAGTATCGGAGTTAGTGAAAATTAGGGGTTGCCATTTTGTGTTTTCATACCCAAGTGATTTCCCGATCCTCATTCGAGGACGAATGATTTTAAGTGGGGGAGGATGTAAAGACCCATAAAATTTGATGACTAAAACGATGCCCGGATAGGTCTCCATGTTGATATAACTGTAGAAATTCTTAATACGGACCCCTTTGGAGTGAAATGTACCCCAGGACTTAAAAGATAGAAGTTTCCAGAATTACGTGGATCTACGGTCCACTATGTGATCGCAGATCATGTATGCGGACCGCATAATGGTCGCATACCTGGACAGTTGCTGTCCATTTTGAGGACAACCATGTGGCCCATAATGCGATCGCATTTCATGAAATGCGGGCCGCATAGTTGTCGCATTCATGCACCTATATTCTTGCGGAGGGAGTTATGCAGCGCACTATGCGATCGCATAACAGGTATGCAGACTGCATACCTGGGCAGCCTGCTTCTCTTTTGGCCCAGCTGAGGGCCACTTATGCGACAGGTCTGCGGACCGCATAGCAAGAATGCGATCACATTCCTGACCGCATGCCTGCATCGGGGCTTCTAATTTATAATTTTTAAAACCCGACCCCCAGCTTAATAAAACGCCCATCCCCTTCATTTTTAACGACTATCTGATTAAAATAGAGAGAAGTGAGAGTGGGTTCTAGTGAGAGAAAGTCACCATCTCCACCAAATTTATCCTCCAACTCTACTCAGGCCTGGAATTTATCGAGTAGTCGTCATCTTCTTCACCATAAGAGGTAAGTTTCTACCCTATTTTCCCTTAATTCCCGGATTCTAGTTAAAATGGAACACACATAGGTTAGTTCTTGAAGGTAAGAGTTAAGAACCTTGCATGCATGTGATTAATTAACCATAATCTAGTAAAGGGAGGTAGGTTAGAGTAATCTTCCACAAAAAAAGGGTTATGCAATCAAAAGGAACACATAGCGTTTGATAAAATGCCCACATGAGTCCAAGTCATATTCATGATTCCTAATCCTAGGTTTAAATGTGTCACATTGTAAATTAGATTGAAGGCGCAAGAAGGTCCGGTGATTTGGGATAGAAATTTAAGGAGAAATTTCAATTTGAGGTATGTATGGCTAACTCTAATCTTCACAGGATAAACCCATTGCAGTGCACATGCCACGGTGTTAGCCTAGCCGATTCAGGCAAAGATCGGACTCCGTGTGAACAATGTGATATGAGATGTGATGATATTCGGACCCCACCTAGGAAGGAATAGCCGATCAGGCAGATATCGGACTTCGTGTGACAACGACATGGTGAATCAGTAATAATAATAACAAGATGAAACTTAAAAGAACATAATCCAAAAGATGGCAAAATGGGATGAGGGATGTGGAAATTCTTGTTTGTGCTTTCCCTTGCTTCGGTGCATTTTTGTATGATACCTCTACTTGAGTTTAACTGATGATGTTTATCCTATCTAGAGTAGGTTTGTTCATACATACTAGTACTATTCAATGGTACTAACGTCCCTTTTGCTGGGGGCGCTACATCTTTTAAATGGATGTAGGTGGTTCTGTAGCAAGTAGCGTTGATCGCCGATAATGGTGCCTTTCCTCCATCCCTTCAGCAGTTCTGGTGAGCCCAACTTCCTCTCGGGGCTGTGTGTAGTTCATGTTGACTCATTTTGTATATGTCAATCTTTTGAGGTATAGCCGGGGCCTTGTCGCCGGCAAGTCTATGTATTCTTTTTCGTACTCTTAGAGGCTTCGTAGACATTATGTGGGTTGTAAATACATTTTGGGTAGTTGTTGTACTCACTCGTAATTGTGGTTCCGTATCGGGAAGGTTGTACTTAGTATATATATGATTTGGTAAGATCTAATGTTAAAACGTTAAAAGAGGAAAGATGGACTTTATGTTGCGAATCCACGCTTTTGATTTTCTCTTGCTATTTCATATGAATAATGTATGTTATAAACACGGGAAAACGCGCTGGGTAGGAAAGGCAAATCAGGTTCGCTTGACTGGGTTCATTCGGTTGGGCGCCGGTCCCGTCCCTCGGCTTTGGGGTGTGACAAAAACCCCACACTTATGTCTAACCATAACTCCACCTTCACATCAATATACATTAACTTCCAACTTCTTTAAGCACAATTACATTAGGAGTTACTACTATCAAGGAATATTTTTCACAATCGTACAATTATGTTATTTCTTTTTCAATTCAAGTGGCTCTTACTTTTTCAAAATAGTGCACCTTTCTCTTTATTTCAATAGTTCAACTCAAAAGCCAAACCAACCACCCCACACTTCAACTTTAACAAAGTTCATAACAATTTCAAGTGCTCACGAGAGGTGAAAAGTTCAAATAGATGGTCAATTCAAAAAAAGGGTACGACTTGTAATGTGGTTGCTAAAGGAAACAAGGTTACATGCTCAAAAGGGGTTAACTAAGATACATAACAATTAGGTGGACAAAAGCTTATAACTGGCTCAACAAAGAAATTCCTATATCACTTCCAAGACTGAATAAAGCTACTATTTCGCTTTGTAAACACACAGGGCAAGTTTTAGACATCAAATGCAAGGCACAGAATACACCAAACCTCACATACACATGGCACGTAACTCACTCAGCATCAGAATCATCAAGACACTTTAGTCAAAACAATTAAGCAGAGTTAAGATCATACACATTAAAGTACTTATACAAGAGTAAAAAACTGAGCCTAAACGTCACAACTAAAGCATTTAATATTCTCAAGGCATAACCAAGTCATGAGATATTGCTTTCAATTTACATCACAACACAAGGTTTCCTACCACTAACAAAAATAAAAAACTAACTATACCCGGTCCAAACAAAACCTTTGAAAAAGAACTGTGACACAAAGAAAAACCAAGTGGAAATTAATATATTACCTAACAAAATAAAATATTTTTGTATTTTTCCTTCAACTTTAATCCTTTAAGAAACCCGTCGAATGATATCCGTTGCCGGAAAAAATCGAGATTTTTTTAATTATGTTTTTTCGATTTTTTTTTCTATCTCTAACTAAGCACAAGCAAAAAAAAGACTAAAACTAATATACATACAACATACAAATAGCCCACACCCCACACTTTAAGTTGTGGCATGTCCCCATGACACAATTAAAAATCATAAGGTAAAGGAAACTTCCCTGAATATCTAGTCGAGGTTTGGGTCGAAGTCGGGCTCCATTCCACGCGCGTCAACCAATGCATACATCCATGCAGACATCTTTTTCTCAACCTTCTTAGGGTACACCCCGCACTTATCTTTCTCACTCGCTGCAACCTTCTCTTTGGAACTCTTCACTTTTCACTCAACACTTGTAGCTGGCTTCTCCCTTTCAACTCCCGTTTCTACATTCATCTCAAAAGTCAGAGTCTCCTCACCCACTCTAATAATGATTCTTCTCTCGTGTATATCTAAGATTGCTCAACCCATTTCTAAGAATGGTCTTCCTAGGATAAGGGGGACCTCCCTTTTCTCCTCCATCTTCACCACTATAAAATCTACAAGAAATACGAACTTATCCACCCGAACTAAGACATTTTCCACTATCCCCTCGAGTATCAAAGTTGTGTTTGGTATGCCAGCTGCTAAGATATTGGTGTGGACCTTATCTTTCCAACCTCATTCTCAAGCTTCCTGTAAATAGACAAAGGCATTAGAAAATTTGAGGCACCAGAATCACATAAAGACTTATCAAAATTAATAGTGCCTAAAGAGCAAGGTATAGTAAAACTCCCTGTATCTCCACACTTTTGTGGGAGTTTGTTTTGCACGATTGCACTGCAATAATTTGTGAGCATGACTACAGAGGTCTATTTTATATTCCTCTTCTTGGTAAGGATATCCGTCAAGAATTTGGCATAAGCTGGCATTTGGGAGAGCACTTTTGTGAATTGGCAAATTTACATTAACCTGTTTCAGCATATCTAAAAATTTCTCAAACTGCTTATCCAGCTTTTCTCTATACAACTTTTGGGGAAAAGGTTAAGCATGCATGTGCTTGCTCTCTTCATGCTCCTCCTTTCTTGAACTCTCTTCCTTCTTTTTTTGTCATCTCCCTTCTTGCCTTTATTCTTCTTATCAACTTCTTTTTGGATCAGAGTGGGATATTTCAACACTTTCCCGCTTCTCAAGGTCACAACGTTCAGTGTTTTGGGTTTCTTTCAGTATCAGCGGGCAGAGTGCCTAGATTCTCTCAAATAATATTATTGCAATTTGTCCCACTTAGCTCTTCAAGTTTCAAAAACCAGTGCCCAGTTCTTTGATGGCTTCTCCATGAGCGTCTAACCTCTCATCTTCCTTGACATTAAAGGCTTTCATTAGATCTTCTAGACTAGGATGATTGGACCGTTGAGGCTGAAACTACTGCCTCTGTTGGTTTTTGAAGACTAGCTCATTGTCCCTGAGGTCTGGGTTGCTTTGTTGCCATTGCATTTGCAGTACCCCCAGATGAAATCCATGAAAAGCCGGGGTGTCCCTTACCCATTGCATTAAATTTGAAATTCCCCATAGCATTCACTTCCTCAGTTTAGGCTTGACACTCATGAGTAGGGTGTCCTCTTCCACATAAATCACAAGTTGCATGAGGTTCACTCTGTATTATAGCTAAGGCCAGCTTCCGTATTTCTTTATCCATAGCATCAAGTTTTACTTGTACAAATGTGTTAGCATCAACCTGGTGAACACTTGTCGATCATCTTCTTTCAACACTCTCAAAGGTCCACTAATTTTCATCTTCAGATACCTCATCAAGAATAATGACTATCTCATATGGTGTCTTCTTTATCAACGGGCCTCCAACTGCATTTCTCAATGTTCTACGTGAGGTCGGTGTCAATCCATCCCAAAAGTCCTGAAGTTGCAGCCAGAGTTCAATTCCCCCATGTTGACACTTTCTGACATTATCCTTAAACCTCTCCCAAGATTCAAAAACAGTTTCAGTATCTTTCTGGCAGAAGTTATGGATCTCTCTTCTAAACTTTCCCGTTTTAGCTAAGGAGAATTTATCAAGAAATTTTCTGGTCATCTCCTCCCTTGTTCTAATTGATCATAGGGGCAAGCTTCGAAGCCACTTCTTTGCATCATCTTTGAGTGTGAAGGGGAATGCCCTTAAATAAATTGTATCTTGTGACACACCATTTTATAGAAAGGCATTCATAATCTCCTCGAAGTCCATTAGATAATTATTTGGATCTTCGTTCATCTTTCCTCTGAAGACACAATAGTTTTGAAGAGTTTGGAGCAACCCTTTCTTCAACTTTAAATTGTTCGCTACAATTGGAGGTGGTATAATACTTGACAATCCTTGGTTGTAGACCGGTCTAGCGTAGTCACCAAGTGGTCTCCCAGCACCGGGAGCTATGTTTCCGAACTGGGATGCAACTAAGGGCCAATTTTGGGCAATTATCTGAGCCCACTCTTCTTCTTAGATAATCAGTGCATCTCGAATAGTTGCTTCCTCAACATCCCGTGCAACTTTTTCTCATTGTTGGGATGTTACGACCCTACCGGTCATTTTAAGCTCTAGCTCGTTCTTCAGCAGTTTGAGGACATGAGCAACTTCATTTTAGGTATTATGACTCGTAGGCGTGGTCGGAGTTAAATTTCGGGAAGTTCGGAGTCAAATTGAGAAAATTCCCATTTCGGAAGCCTTAAGTTGGAAGAATTGACTAAGATTGGAATTTTGATTAAACGACATTGGAATCAGGATTTGAAGGTTCCGGCAGGTTCGTATGATGATTTCGAACTTCGGCGTATATTCAGATCGGGCTTTGGATTACCCAGGAGCGTTTAGGCATATATTGTTGAAGTTAGCATTTTAGAAGGAATTTCATAAGTCTGGGTTAAAAGGCATTTCAGTGATTGATAATAGGTGAATTAGACTATAATTATGCCCCTAATGAACAACATTTTGTGTTGCTTTTAATGTAAATATTAATAACAAAATGCTCTGATTAGTGTTTTTCGTGCTTTGCAGGTTATATTTCACGAGAAGAGGACTTTGGAGCAATTTGGAGTCAACTATGAAAATGTGAGGCCAATCACAGTGATATCCATGAATTGCACAGGAAATTAAGCGAGAAAAGAACTGAAGACAAGCCACCGCGACCGCGGTGGAAGGAACTGAAGCCAGAAAAATCAGTTGACCGCGGGAAACACGGAAATTTCAGGACTAAAGTTCAAAACACGGGATTTTGTTGCCCAAACCCTATATAAGTATTAGAAGTCCGCCCAAGAGAGGGGGAGACCTGTTTTTGAGCATCAATTTGGAGAATATTTGATTGTGAGAAGAGATTTCAACAATTAGACCTTCAAATCTTCTTCTTTCATCTATTATTTCGAGTAGTATGATTTATATTGGGTTTTTGCTATCTTTGAGCATGAGTGGCTAAACACCCATTATTCTGGGGTTGTGATTTAGCCATGAATATTGTTATTCGACATTAACTTGACCTTGATTGTAATTTGCTCAATATATGATTGTTTCTTCAATTCTGTGTTTAATTGCTTAATTGTCTGGCCAGCAGTTAGGTTCTATATACTATCTATGCTATGCTTGGGAAAGCCGTGTATAGATTAGAGAAGGGTTGAAGAGAGCGCGATCTTAACCCTTCAGGGGAGCGGATTTGTGGTTAGGATAGGAATATACCTAATCACCGTGCTTAATTAAATAGCGTGATCTAAGTGCGTTCTAATAGATTAATTTCATAGGAATATAGGCGTTAATCTATTGAGAATAGGCGAGTAGTGCTTCGGAAGAAGGCTATGAGAACAATTATCGATTAATTAGAAACCATGAGTGAATTATATGAAAGGAAAAGTTGATTAGAATACAATACAAATAGTGAAACAATCAAAACCCTGGAATACTTGTCTCTACTGAATACACATCAACACTTTCGTTACTTGATAATTAGTTAATTTTTAGAATCGTAGTTTAAGCATCGTTACACTATTGGGTTTTGATTTGGGCTCGATTGAATAACAATTCTAGTAAATTAGTGAGTATATTATACAAGTCTCTGTGGGTTCGAGATTCGATTTATCATTATATTACTTGTACGACCACGTATACTTGCTTGTGCGTTTGGGAGCAACAAGTTTTTGGCGCCGTTGCCGGGGACTTGAATATAGATTACTCTCTAGTTTTTACTTTAATTGTTTATTTCATCTAGTCTAACGTTACTTGATCATTACTCTAATCTCAGGAACTTTGATTGAATGCGTAGGGTCAGAAGCCAGGACAGACTTGGCGGCTTTGACCCCGAACCTGAGAGAACATTTCACAGGAGATTGAGGGAAGCAAGGGACACACACAATATTCAGGACTTCATTCAATTCCCTGTGAACATGGAAGAGGAGCAGCACATGGCATTTCAGGAGGAAGCAATGCCCAGTATTGCTAATGTTACCTCCAGCATCGTGAAGCCCAGAATCAATGGGCACTTTGAGCTGAAATAGAGCATGATCCAGCTACTTCATGCAAACGGGCAGTTTATGGGTCTTCCGCACGAGGATCCACAACAGCACATTCTGAACTTCTTGGATATTAGTGATACTTATATCACTAACGGGGTCACACCAGATTATGTGAGGCTCACGCTTTTCCCATTCTCTCTGTTGGGAGAAGCAAAGCGATGGCTAAAGGCAGAACCAGCTAATTTCATTATATCATGGAATGCTTTGGCAAGAAAATTTCTGGCAAGGTTCTTTCCTTCAGGCAAGACTGCGAAGATCAGAAGTGAGATAGTCTCCTTTAAACAGAAAGCAGGCGAATCTTTATATTCAGCATGGGAAAGGTTCAAGGGGCTACTCAGAGACTATCCCAATCACAATCAGACAAATGAAGTGCTAGTTCACACTTTCATTGAGGGGCTCCATCCCCAAACAAAAATTGTGGTAGATGAAGCAGCTGGAGGTCAGGTATTGGAGAAGAATTATGATGAAATATTTGCACTATTGAATAAATTCTCCAAAAGCAATCCAGACTGGCAAGGTGAGATGGGAAGGAATGTGGTTCAAAAGTCACCAGGGGTTCTCGAATTAGACGCTCTCAACATTGTCAGCTCAGATTTCTACATTGACTAACCAAGTCAATCAGATGACCCTAATCGTTAACAAACAACAATCTCAACAACTACAACATGTCCAGCCGGTACAACATGTTCAAATATTTTGTGAATTTTGTGGATAGAGTCACCCGAGTGACTCATGCCCAGCCAATCCAGAGTCTGTCTGCTACGTGGGTAATCCAAATAGAGGGCAAACCAATCAATATGGGAACAATTATAATCCCAACTGGAGGAACCACCCAAACTTCTCTTGGGGTGGAAATCAAGGCACTCAAAGTAATTACAGGCCTCCAGCACCTCAAGCATCTCAGCAATAATACAAGCCACCTCAGGCTGAACAGTCAGCTAGCCTTGAGGAGATCATGAAAAGAATGATGAACGACCAACTTGCTTTCAATCAGAAAATGATGGCAGATAACCAGAAAATGATGGCAGATAACCAAGTACAAATGGTAGCAATGAGGAACTTGGAACGTCAAGTGGGGAAACTTGCTAGTGCCCAAAACACCCGACCAACAGGGGCCCTCCCAAGCGACACTGAAGTTAATCCCAAGGCATCTGTTAATGATGTATCATTGAGGAATGAGAGGCAACTGGAAGAAGTGCAGTCCAAGAAGAGGAAGCAGGTAACATTTAATGAGAAACCATCCACTATTGAATCAACATCAGACAATCCAAAAGAATCGGAAAAGCCAGCTGAAGAGGCGGTGGCTGAGCAACCCCCATCATTGGTTGCAAGGCCACCCCCGCCGTTCCCTCAAAGGGTGAAAAAGGTGAAAGATAATGTCGCATACAAAAAGTTCCTTGACCTCTTGAAGCAGGTACAAATCAATATTCCACTGGTAGATATTCTGCAGGAGATGCCTAAATATGCTAAATACATTAAGGACATTGTGGAAAATAAAAGAAGGCTGACTGAGTTTGAGACCGTGGCACTCACTGAGGAATGTAGCTTGAGAATTCAAAGCAAGCTACCTCAGAAATTAAAAGACCCGGGTAGTTTTACTATCCAAATCTCAATTGGTAAACATGCAATCGGGCGAGCTTTGTGTGATCTTGGGGCAAGCATTAACTTGATGCCACTATCGGTGTTCAGGCAGTTGGGGTTGGGTAAGCCACGCCCAACAACAGTGATCTTACAGTTGGCTGATCGCTCCCTTGCTCATCTTGAGGGAGTGATCGAAGATGTACTGGTTCAAGTGGGCTCCTTCATATTCCTAGTTGATTTCATTATCTTGGATTATGAGCCTGATCAGGAAGTCCCATTTATTTTGGGGTGTCCCTTCTTAGCCACGGGCCGAGCTATTATTGATGTGTGTGAAGGGAAGATGACGATGCGGGTTGGTGATCGAGTGGAGGTGTTTAATGTCTATAAAGCACTCAAATTACCAGTCCACTATGAAGATCTATCCATGATTACTGTGGTGGAAAGCAAGGCTGCATCTGTGGTTCCCTACATGTGTCCTGTTGACCCTCTTAAGCAAGTTTTGGTGGGGGATGAGGAAGATAGTGAAGATGAAACAAGGGGAGAAATTGAGAGTGCTCTTGAAATATCCTGCAGTTACATCCATGGGCTAGGAATATTTGAGGAATTGAACAAGCCTGTGGCTCTGACCCTTCCTAAGCCTTCTATTGAGGAAGCTCCAAAGTTGGAACTAAAACCTCTTCCAGCACATTTACGCTATGCTTATTTGGGGAACTTTGAGACATTGCACGTGATCATCTCGTCCAGCCTAACCAAGACACAAGAAGATAAATTGCTCAGAGTACTTCGTGAGCACAAACAGGCGATTGGGTGGACCATTGCAGATATTAAGGGAATAAGTCTATCGTTTTGTATGCACAAAATCTTTTTAGAAGAGGGACACCGCCCGAGTGTTGAGCATCAACGGAGGTTAAATCCCATCATGAAATAAGTAGTGAAGAAAGAAGTCATAAAATTGCTGGATGCAGGTATCATCTTTCCTATTTCTGACAGCAACTGGGTGAGCCCGGTTCAATGTGTGCCCAAAAAGGGAGGGATGACTGTGATTGAGAATGAGAAGAATGAGTTGATTCCTACCCGCACTGTTACGGGATGGAGAGTTTGCATTGATTATCTAAGGCTCAACAAGGCAACCCGCAAGGATAACTTTCCCCTCCCCTTCATTGACCAAATGTTGGACAGATTAGCGCGCATGAATATTATTGTTTTCTTGATGGGTATTCAGGATACAATCAAATTGTCATATGCCCAGAGGATCAGGAGAAGACCACGTTTACTTTTCCTTATGGCACCTTCGCCTTCAAGCGAATGCTGTTTGGTCTTTGTAATGCACCAGCCACCTTCCAAAGATGCATGATGGCTATTTTCACTGATATGGTGGAAAAATCGTGGAGGTGTCCATGGATGACTTCTCAGTCTTTGGGTCATCTTATGATAATTTTTTGAAAAATCTGAGCATGGTGTTGGCCCATTGTGAAGAAACAAATCTGGTCTTAAATTGGGAAAAGTGCCACTTTATGGTGCAGGAAGGCATCGTTTTGGTCATAGAGTGTCTGGGAGTGGCATCAAAGTTGATAAGGAAAAAGTGGAGGCTGTTGAAAAACTATCTCCACCAATTTCTGTGAAGGGTGTCCGAAGTTTCTTGGGACACGCAGGATTCTATAGGCGCTTTATTAAAGATTTTTCTAAAATTTCTACTCCTTTGTGCATGTTGCTAGAAAAAGATGTCAAGTTCAATTTTGATGCAGCCTGCCTGAAGGCATTTGAGGAGCTTAAGAAGAAATTGGTAGTTGCCCCCATAATTGTTGCACCTGATTGGTCCGAACCATTTGAACTTATGTGTGATGCAAGTGACCATGCAGTGGGGGCAGTGCTTGGCCAAAGGAAAGACAAGGTGTTTTACTCCATTTACTATGCGAGTAAGACCCTTGATGATGCACAGCAGAACTACACCACCACTAAAAAGGAGCTGCTCGTTGTGGTGTGGGCCTTGGAAAAATTTCGGGCATACTTGGTGGGAACGGAAGTCATAGTCGACATAGATCATGCAGCAATCAAGTATCTATTTACAAAGAAAGAATCTAAAGCTAGATTGATGCGCTGGGTTTTATTGTTGCAGGAATTTTCTGTGGAGATACGAGATCGAAAAGGCACTAAAAACCAAGTAACTGACCATCTGTCAAGGCTGGAAAATCATGACCATGTGGAGGAGGGTGGAGAAATTAATGAAGTGTTTCCTGATAAGCAACTTTTTTTCTATAACCCAACACCCTCCTCCATGGTATTCCGACTTTGTGAATTATCTGGTGAGTGGGGTACTTCCTCCAGAAATGGAATCTGAGGCAAGGAAGCGGTTCTTACGTGATGTGAAGTTTTACTACTAGGATGAGCCATATTTATACAAGGAATGTAGTGACCAGTTAATGAGGAGATGTATTCCTGATAAAGAGGTGGAACTAGTGTTGTATGATTGTCATGCCTCACCTTATGGGGGCCATCATGGTGGCGATCGAACAGCGGCGAAGGTGCTACAGTCTGGGTTCTTTTGGCCAACTCTATTCAAGGACGCCTATGCGTTTGTTAAAAAGTGTGACCAGTGCCAGAGAACAGGAACGATCACGAGGAAGCACGAGATGCCCTTGAACAATATCCTGAAGGTAGAGATTTTTTATGTGTGGGGGATAGATTTTATGGGTCCATTCCCACCCTCCAGAGGAAACAAATACATTCTACTGGCAGTTGACTACGTGTCGAAATGGGTGGAGGCAATTGCATTGCCAACAAATGATGCCATGGTTGTAGCGGCGTTTATGAAGAAGAACATATTCTCGAGATTTGGGACTCCACGTGCCTTGATCAGTGATGAAGGAACCCATTTTTGCAATCGGTTGTTGAATAAACTTTTAGCTAAATATGGAGTCCGTCATCGAGTTGCGACAGCATATCACCCGCAAACAATTAGCTAAATGTATTTAATAGCAAAATCAATCAATCAATTCAGTCACAAAGATTTTCATCATCAAGAATGTAAATTCATAACAACCGAACAGCCATATGAAAGCAAAGGCACAATAATCTCTACCAAGCAGTGAGTCATTTACGGTACTCCATAACCATTTAGATTAGTCAATTCAATTCACTTTTCTTTCCCATCATTCACTACACAGCCCTCAACACTTGGATACTTTCAACAATTGAGTTCATTACCATTTTCACTCATTTAGTACCACTTTCCTTCACATCGATAAGTTCATGCAAATAACGAGCATCAACATATAGTTCCATTAGATAATCCACATTTCCCTTTCATTATTTACTACACATCATTTAGCACTTAGATACATTCAACAATTGGATTCGTTACCAATTCTTTCGTTTGGTAGTACATCCTTTCATACCGAGGTATTCAACAGTTAACGAGCTTTGCACATGATAGAGTAGGCACAAGAAATCACCATTTTCACAATCTCATATAGCACGGTGGTAGGGCAATTAATTAGGAAAATCAGAGAATATAATCTTATATCTCAACACATTAGAACAATCAATTCACATATGCTCAAGCAATAAACTCATACCAAATACTCGGACACCAACAAGGGGACTCTACAAAGGTTAAAGTTAGCCATACATACCTCAAAGAGCTTTTCCTTAAGTTTAGACAATACACCAACACCTCTAGCCATAACAATCTATAAGGAGATAGCGAAAATCGATTAATAATTAGGAAGATTACCCATGGTGTAATTCTCTTAGGAATTTCATCAAACACCTAACATGTGAAGTAGACTACAAGGTCTAGAAATGGTAATTCCTTCTTCCCTCAACCAATTTTAACATGAACTACCCAAATTAGTTCTTTAACATCACATACTACAACTTAGTCCCACATGCATGGCCTATTTCTAACCCCCACCACATATTTGAACCCTTAACTTTTTGCATGGAATTTTTGGAAGTAGGACTTACCCGGATAGAGGACAATCTATGATTATCTTTCTTGATTCTTGAAGACTTGAGCAAGATTTGGATGATGAAGTTAGGCCCCTTCTTTCTCTCTATATATGCTCTCATTTCTCTCTAAAACCAGTAGAAAATGACCCCAAATGAAGCCCTTAAACCTATTTATGAAAATGGGGTCGAGTTATAAAAATAGGGAAAATAAGTCTCCGAAACAGGGTCTGCGATCGCAGAATGGATCGCAGAACACACATGCGGGCCGCAGAGTGAATCGCAGAATCGCTGCCCAAAACTGGGCTACACTAGCCTAGTCTGCGACCAGATTTGCGATCGCAGATCAAAAATGCGGACCACATTTTGATTCTGCAATCGCAGATTCGACACAGGATCGCGTTCTTTCCAGCCTTTGGTAATTTGACCATAACTTTGCGTAGGAATGTCCAAATGACGAATGGTTTGAAGAGTTGGAAAATATACTCAGAGACCTTTCATTAGATAGGTTATTCATCACATAATACGTTATATATATTTATATATGCTCGTTCAATGTGTGGACTGGTGCAAATACCTTTGGAATTTTAGCCTGTTATGAAATTTTCCCATTTGGCTTAGACTTAGGCTTCCCCTTGGATCTCATATTACTTATTATATGACATATACACTTATTCACCACATCCAATTCACTTGCATCATATTTAAAGCACATATAATATTATAATTAGTCTACCAGGCACCCCGAAATCCTATATCGCTTAGCAAAATTTTCAGGGGTGTTACACTGGCCAACTGGTAAACCTCCCTAGCCAAAAGCCTCTGGCCTTCTTCTAAATGAGCCAAACTACCCATGGATTTCCGACTAAGAGTGTCTGCCACCACATTCGCCTTTTCCGGATGGTACAAAATATTCATATCATAATCTTTGAGCAATTCCAACCATCTCCTCTGCCTCAAGTTTAATTCCTTCTGTTTGAATAAGTACTGAAGACTCATGTGGTCTGTGAACACGTCCACGTGGACCCCGTAAAGATAGTACCGCCAAATTTTCAATGCAAAAACAACCGCTGCGAGCTCCCAATTATGCTTCGGATAATCCCTTTTGTGGTTCTTGAGTTGCCTTGAAGCGTACGCTATAACCTTCCCACATTGCATCAACACACACCCCAAACCAACCCTTGAAGCGTCACAGTACACCACAAACCCCTTTGTACCCTCTGGCAAGGTCAACACCGGTGCCGAAGTCAATCTTGATTTCAATTACTGTAAACTCTTTTCACAAGCATCAGACCAGTGGAACTTAATCGCTTTCTGCGTCAACTTGGTCAATGGGGAGGCGAGAGTAGAGAACCCTTCCACGAACCTCCGATAATAACCGGCTAAACCCAAGAAACTACGAATCTCTGTCGGGGTCGTTGGTCTAGGCCAATCCTTCACCGCTGCGATCTTCTGGGGACCAACCCGAATCCCTTCCCTGGAAACAACATGGCCCAAAAATGTAAGTGATTCTAGCCAAAACTCATATTTTGAGAACTTTTCATACAACTGGTGTTGATGAAGAGTCTGCAGAACTGCCCTAAGGTGATTAGCATGATCTTCTTGAATTCGCGAATAAACAAGGATATCGTCGATGAAAACAATCACGAAAGAGTCGATAAATGGCTTGAAGACCCGATTCCTAAGATCCATAAAAGCTATTGGGGCGTTGGTCAGCCCAAAAGACATTACCAAGATTTCGAAGTGCCCATAACGAGTCTTGAAGGCGGTCTTAGGAATATCCTGCACCCTGATCTTTAATTGGTGATGCCGGGACCGTAAATCAATCTTTGAGAAAAACCTAGCACCCTGCAATTGGTCGAACAAATCATCTATCCGCGGCAACGGGTATTTGTTTTTTATGGTGACCTTGTTGAGCTGACGATAATCAATACACATCTGAAGCGATCCATCTTTCTTTCTGACAACCAGAACCGGTGTGCCCCAAGGCGACACACTTGGCCTAATTAAACCCTTCTCTAGAAGATCCTTCAACTGCTCCTCTAACTCCCTCAATTCTGCAGGCGCCATACGGTAGGTTGGAATAGATATTGGCTGTGTATCTGTAAATACATCAATCCCGAAATCGATCTCTCTATCTGGTGGAATCCCAGGAAACTCATCCGGAAATACTTCAATAAATTCATTCACAACAGGCATAGACTCGGGAGCAGGCACCTCTGAAGTGGTGTCCGCAACCCGCACTAAATGGTAGATGCACCCTTTTCTGATCATCTTTGAGGCCTTAATATAGGAAATAAACCTATCTCTTGGCACGATATTATTCCCCTCCCACTCAATAACTGGTTCATTAGGAAACTCAAGCCTCATAATCCTGGTCCGGCAGTCGAGTTTAGCAAAGCACGAATAGAGCCAATCCATTCCCATAATTACATCAAAATCTACCATTCCTAACTCAATAAGATCGGCCGTGGTATCCCGACCACGCACCGTGACAACATAATTCCTATAAACTCGCGCGGCTGTAATAGATTCACCAACCGGAGTCGACACTGAGAACGTCTCATAGAGCTATTCGGGTTCTATCCCAAAACTCGAAGCAATAAAAGGAGTGACATATGATAAGGAAGACTCGGGATCAATAAGAGTATAAAAATCATGAGATTGCACAGTCAGGATACTTGTGACAACATTTGGAGAAGCCTCCGCACTCTGTAGACCACTCAAAGCATAGAACTGACTGAGTCCTCCCCGACCTCGTGCACCACCCCTAGATGCACCACGCCATGTTGGTGCTGAAGGGCCTCAAGCTGGTGGGCATGTTGAAGATGTAGCAGCTGAAGAATTGGATGGTTGGGCGGCACCCCAACCTGCTCCCTGGCGGAATGAAGGGCAGTCCCTCTGAATGTGACCCCTCACCCCAAAATCGTAGCATACTGGCCAATCCAGATAACAGGGCCCAGTATGAAACCTCTCACACTAGGGGCATGGGCCCCTCTGCTACTGCTGGAACCTCCCACCTGAACGACCTGGCTGATGGAACCCCATGCTGCCTGAACTGGCCCCAAAACAACCTCCCTACTGATGATGATGGTGATGACCTGGTGGCGGGGCACTAGCTGATGACTGAGCATGAGACTGGGATGGCCCTAATGACCATCCCCCAATGACTGGTCTCCCACCTCCAAAAGAAACCCCAGAGTTGCCCGCTGATCAGGCCCTACTACTATTTACTCTCTCCATTCTTATCTTCAATTTTCGAGCCTCTGTAGTCTGGGCGAATCCCACAATCTTCCCATAGTTCATATCTGAATACAGAGCAGCTGTATCAGCTTCACTAAGAACCAAGGGACCAAGGCCCTGAACAAACCGACGAACTCTGGCCTCCATAGTCGACACCGTGTGAATAGCATATTTGGACAGGCGCACGAACTCCATGTGGTACTCCCACACACTCCGGTTGCCCTGCTTGAGGACCTCAAACTCTATAGCACGGGCTGCCCTAGTCTCGGCGGGCAAGAAATGATCCATGAAGGCATCTACAAACTCATCCCATCTCGCCGGAGGGCTCCCCTCCCCACGGGAATCCTCCCACATTTTGAACCACGAATACGCCGCTCCCTTCAAACGATAGGAATCTAACTCCACCCCCTCTGTCTCAGTAGCCCTCATAACTCGAAGGGTCTTGTACATCTCGTCGATAAAATCCTGAGGTTCAGCCTCTAGGTCAGCACCTGTGAACTCTGGAGGGGCTAACTGAAGAAACCGGTTGACTTTGGAACCTGAAGAATCCCCTTTCTCGCTAGAAGACGAAGAGGCAACATTTGATCTTTGGGCCTGGGAGGCCACTAGCTGTGTCAACATCTGAATAGCTCCCCTAAGATCCCCATCAGAAATACCGGGACCGGAAGCTGAAGCTGGATCAGGAACATCAGTTGAACCAGCGGGAGGGATTGTAGCACCCTCCCATGGAGTAGAAATTGGAATAGTCTGGCTAGGAACGAAGGAGTCAGGCATATTCATAGTCGGGGGATTGTCCTTGCCCCCACCATCAGATTGAGAATTTATGGCCACACTTGGGGTGGCATTAGCCTCTAGGCCGAGTCGAGCTCTCTTCTTGGGTGCCATTTACTAAAAGTTAGAACAATGCACGAGTTAGAGACAACAACCTCACCTTTCAACACATCGCATGATACAGAATGATAATAAAGGGTATTTTCATAAATGTCCATGCAGCCCCCTAATTATAGATGTGGTCGACAACACACCGATAAGAAGGGCTCTACTAGACACAGCTCCGAGACATCCTAGGACACTTTTAAAACCTTAGGCTCTGATACCAAGTTTGTCACGCCCCAAAGCCGAGGGACGGGACCGGCGCCCAACCGAATGAACCCGATCAAGCGAACCTGATTTTCCTTTCCTACCCAACGCATTTCCCCGTGTTTATAGCATACATTATTCATATGAAATAGCAAGAGAAAATCAAAAATGTGGATTCACAACATAAAGTCCATCTTTCCTCTTTTAACGTTTTAACATTAGATCTTACCAAATCATATATATACTAAGTACAACCTTCCAGATACGGAACCACGATTACGAGTGAGTACAACAACTACCCAAAATATATTTACAACCCACATAATGTCTACGGAGCCTCTAAGAGTACGGAAACGAATACATAGACTTGTCGGCGACAAGGCCCCGGCTATACCTTAAAAGAACTACATATACAAAATGAGTCAACATGAACTACACACAGCCCCGAGAGGAAGTGGGGCTCACTAGAACTGCTGAAGGGATGGAGGAAAGGCACCACTATCGGCGATTAGCGCTACCTGCTACAGAACCACCTACATCTATTTACAAGATGTAGCGCCCCCAACAAAAGGGATGTTAGTACCATTGAATAGTACTAGTATGTATGAACAAACCTACTCTAGATAGGATAAACATCATCAATCAAACTCAAGTAGAGGTATCATAAAACAATGCACCGAAGCAAGGGTAAGCACAAACAAGAATTTCCACATCCCTCATCCTGTTTTCCATCTTTTGGATTATGTTCTTTTAACTTTCATCTTGTTATTATTATTACTGATTCACCGTGTCGTTGTCACACGGAGTCCAATCTCTGCCTGATCGGCTAAGCCATCCTATGTGAGGTCCGAATATCATCACATCTCATATCACCATCGTGGCTTGTTCACACGGAGTCCGATCTCTGCCTGAATCGGCTAGGCTAACACCGTGGCATGTGCATTGCACACGTAGTCCGATCTCTACCCAATCGGCTAGGCCATCTCAACTGAAACCGTGAGGACAATAATCATCATCATATCACAATATCAAGTCATTCATATGTACGGCATAGAGTCCGATCCCAGCCAGATCAGATAGGTCATCTCACCCCTAGGACATTCTCCTGGTCAATTCATGGATATTTTAGATCACTTTCATCAGTTTTAACCTTTTTGATCCCCAACATATATCATTCTTTGATTCATCTTTCATATCATTAGAATCCTTTGGTTTATATTTCACAACCATCCATCCTTTAATCCATATTCCATAACAATCCAATTCATAGATTCATGTTTCATATCAATTCAACCTCTTGATTCGTATTTCATGTCATTACCATATCTTTATTCGTATTCCATATCAGTACATCCTTTCATACTTTTCCACACCCATCACATAATAGGAAAAAGGGAACATGATGACCACAATTTATACACTCAAATAACATAACAACATGGTAGCAGCATGGGACAATATAGAAGCAAGAATTCCTCAATTAGGCACATAGAACACATAAATTCCATAGATAATCAACAAGAGAGTCATACCCGGGAAGTGAACACAATGGGTTTATCCTGTGAAGATTAGAGTTATCCATACATACCTCGAATTGAAATTTCTCCTTAAATTTCTATCCCAAATCACCGGACCTTCTAGCGCCTTCAATTTAATTTACAATGTGACACATTTAAATCTAGGATTAAGAATCATGAATATGACTTGGACTCATATGGGCATTTTATCAAACGCTATGTGTTCCTTTTGATTGAATAACCCCTTTTTGTGGAAGATTACTCTAACCTACCTCCATTTACTAGATTATGCTAAATTAATCACATGCATGCAAGGTTCTTAACTCTTACCTTCAAGAACTAGCCTATGTGTGTTCCATTTTAACTAGAATCTGGGAATTAAGGGAAAATGGGGTAGAAACTTACCTCTTATGGTGAAGAAGATGACGACTACTCGATAAATTCCAGGCATGAGTAGAGATGGAGGATAAATTTGGTGGAGATGGTGACTTTCTCTCACTAGAACCCACTCTCACTTCTCTCTATTTTAATCTGATAGTCATTAAAAATTAAGGGGATAGGTGTTTTATTAAGCTGGGGGTCGGGTTTTAAAAATTAGAAATTAGAAGCCCCGATGCAGGTATGCGGTCAGGAATGCGATCGCATTCCTTCTATGCGGTCCGCAGACCTGTCGCATAAGTGGCCCTCAGCTGGGCCAAAAGAGAAGCAGGTTGTCCAGGTATGCGGCAGCTATGCGGTTCGCATACTTGTTATGCGATCGCATAGTGCGCCGCATAACTCCCTCCGCAAGAATATAGTTGCATGAATGCGACAACTATGCGGCCCGCATTTCATGAAATGCGATCGCTTTATGGGCCGCATAGTTGTCCTCAAAATGGACAGCAACTGTTCAGGTATGCGACCACTATGCGGTCCGCATACATGATCTGCGATTGCATAGTGGACCGCAGATCCACGCAATTCTGGAAAATTCTATCTTTTAAGTCCCGGGGTACATTTCACTCCAAAGGGGTCCGTTTTAAGAATTTCTACAGTTATATCAATATGGGGACCTATCTGGGCATCGTTTTTAGTCAGAAATTTTACGGGTCTTTACAGTTTTGAACAATGAAATGTACGTATTAAAGTGCTTAGGGAGGTGTAGTCACTCTTATATACAAATGTATCCTACCCATCTTTGCGCCCACATTACAACCAATTAAAGTCCTACTTGATCCTTGATTGAATGAGCTCGAATTAGTAGAGTAGACACTACAGGCAAGCCTATGGTGCATCTTTTGTGGCATATGAATGTTATTTCTGAGAGTGAGTGAATTATTTGTATCTTGAGTTCCGTATTGTTCTTAAATTTTATTGTGTGTGGAACTACTCTCTATTGTTGTGTGAGGGCACTTGACTCGTGAAGGAAAAGTAAGGTTGTTGACCTCTATGTAAAGTGTAAGTGAGTGGGTTATAAATAATATGTGGTGCTTGTGAGTCAAATCTTTAGGCGAAGATGTTACACTATTGTGCTTAATCTATTTTAAACGCTCTTGGTGTGATGAGTTACGAAAGTTGCTTTAAAAAGGTCGTGTTTATATAAAGTGTAGCTTGATTGCTCGAGGACGAGAATTGGTTTAAGTGTGGGGTGTTGATGGTAGGCTATAATCTCCTGTTTTAGTCGCTTAATTCACTCTAACTTACTGCGCTTTAATTGAGTTTGAGCTTTAATCGCTAGTGTTTTGCACTAATTATGTATTTTATGCCTTGTAGGTGCGATTCCGAGCTATGTAGATGTTATGGAATGTGGGGGATATTTGTATCCATATTCAGCATAATGTTTGCATGTTATCGAGGTAATTATGGCCACGAGTTTATCCGCCTAAAGCTTTACTTATACGTATCATCTTCCTTCATTCTCACTTCATAATACTCTGAATTTTCTAAGACCTTCTTTACTCAACTCACACTTCGACTTCAACCTTTCTTTAGCTTCCTTCTTTGAGAGAAAAACCATCCACTTGATATAAAATGGCCTCTTCTTCAAGAAAAGCTATCTCTTCAAAGAACAAAGGCAAATCTGATGATGTTGCTCCCCCTACGGTGAGTACCATCGTCCCAAAGAACCTGATTACCACCAAATATTTTGAAGAGAAGTACCCTTCGGATCAGCCTCGAACATGGGCTACTAGCGTATACACTTCTTCTATTCGTCCTTCCAATATCCCCGTTGTGAAGGAAGATTATCGTTGTCAGGACTTTGACATTATCGCTCTCGGCCAAGCGGAGCAGGTAACTTTACCCAAGAAGGGTTATACATAATTTACATGTATCCCCTTACTTTGGGAGCGGCTTCTTTGAGAGGAGAGCTTGACTCCGTCATTGTGGAGTTCTTCCACCGCTATCAAGTATGTTTGGAATAGGTATGACCTTCGGTGTGGAGGACATCTGTTTGTCTTCGGCGCCTGTTCCAGGAGATAGGAGAAGAGCTATATAGCTCGAGTGATGAACTTCTATCCCCCCAAAAAGCTTCTGTGAGGGAATAATTAACTTCAGCAAGCAAGGCCACCATGCACTGCTATCCAGCATGGATGATGATAACGATTGTGGGTGGATGGAATGGTTCATTTTAGTTGCCACCAGTGAAATCATCCCAGTCTTAGCTCCGGATTTTCCGGAATTATGGATCCGCACTCGTAGGCATATCGTTTGTTTCTTATTATATTAAAGATCATTCCTCATCATTATTGACTCTTCTTCCTTTACCTTTTTCAACGACTCGGTGGGTTTCCTCCCAGGGTTGAGGTCTTTGACCAATGGGTTTAGAAAATTTTGGACGTCACTACACCCGAGATCCGCATGTCCAAGGAGTTGTCCCTAAAATACGGGTGGAAGGCTAAAAATCATGGTAAGTTGAACTCATCTTGTTTTTACTTTTTCTCATAAAGAATTTGTTTGACTCGTCTCTTCTGTTGAATACAGGTCTACCCCAAGGCTCAATTGTCGTCCTCAAGAAGGACGTTTTGGCTAATCATCATGATGCGGTGAGGCTTCTACGGGAGGCTTTCACACAGATAGGTGTCTCCGAGCCTACATCTTGTGAGTGTGCTTCTTCTTGGAGTCACTGGTCGGAGAACAAGCAACCAAAAAGAAGGCATTTCTTCGCGGCTGGGGGAAAGAATAATAGGGCGAAGAATGTTGCCTCCGAGTCGTCTCTGGAAGTCATGGTGATGAGCCATCCGCCTGGGCCGGCCATAGATACTGTGATGATTGGCAATGATGGAGAAGCCAGCGAGAAGGGGGCTTCTCTACACAGTAGACGACGACCTTCCTCAGCTCAATAGACTTCTCAATCTGTTGAGTTAGTTACACCAACCGAGGATGATGCCTCGGCACTCTAGGGGGAGTTTGAGATGGTGGAAAATGCCAACTCCCAATTCTGGATCCAAGTAGTTCCGCCCAGTATTGTGAGGCTGAGTACCGGGTCCCTGCCGTCTTTGGTTGATGAGCAACCAACACCCAGTAGTGCGCTTGATGCAGCCATTTCTCATCCTTCAATGCCATCACCTTCATCTCCTTCTTCACTGACTCGTCCGCCAGTAACTGCTACATCATCTCCACCGGCCGCATCTATCCATGAAGAGGATGTTAATCTCCCCCAGTCCCCACTTCATGGACGTTTGGGGACAATATATGTCTCCCCCTCAGAAGATCCGCAAAAGAGGAGGAGCATTACTCTCTCGGTCGCTATCGGGTGCAATCTGGTATCCCGGCCGGTGGAACTTGCTAACTATCTGAAGCCTTTGGCTTCAGAAAAAGATAAGGAAAAGATACATGCTCTCATGGGAGAATGCTTGTTGAACAATGCTATGCATAACGCCGCAGCGATATACTCTTCATTTCCTTTGTAATTTCTTCTATCTTTGATTTAGTAGTATTTTCTGTTTTCCTTTCTTGTTTCGCATGTCAATTTCCTTGCTTTCGAGGGCCTTCGAAAGTTGATTTGGGAAGATGAGAAACTTACCTCCGAGCCGGATCAACTTTTGGTTGAACGGGACCAAAATATTGCTCGCCTCCCAGAACTGGAAGCCAAAGTTGTTGAGGTTGTTGTGTTGGAGGCTCATTTGCAGTAAAGCGAGAAAGAAGTAGAGACATTTAGCCAAGAAATCGTCCCGTTGAGGGTTCAATTTGAAGAGACTAAGGCCAAATGGGTTGAAGTCCATAGTGTCGTTCTTGATGCATATGATCGTGAGGCTGCATTTGCTGAAATTTAAAATAATTTGGAGGAAGCCTTGAACTCCTAAACCGAAGAGCTTATTGCTTCTGGGGTGAAACATTCCCAATTGGAGGAGAAGTAGAAGATGACCATTGAGCATAACATTCTTTTCAGCTCTACCGTCCATGATCTCGATGTTAGCCTCTGGTCCGTTAGATCCGCACGGGAAAATCTTTCTACCGAGGTTGACCAACTTAAAGAAGAACTCAAGCACCGAGCATCTTCCCTCATTGTTGAAAACATATGTTATGTACAACATTAGGATAAAAACCTTTGAAGAGGCTAAAGTGGGTGTCATCAACTTTGATGCCAAAATCGCTAAAGCCCGTGAGTTGGAGTCAGCTGCTAAAAGAGATGTTCCGGCCAGGCCTGATGCTTCCGGTTCTTCTGGTTCTTGTTCCGAATCCTCGAGAAATGAAGAGGAACCAAAATGCGAAGATGTTGAAGTCCAATATGATGAGGGTCAAGATATCGAGCCGATGGAGGATCTACCCTCTTCCTCTAGGGGCGTAGATGCTTTCACTTCCTCCGGGTTACGAAGATGCAGTAGTTTAGCTTTCCATTTCTTTTCCCAAATTTTGTTCTTGTTCCATTTTGGCACATTTATTGTAAATAAAAAAGTCTTTCTGCTTGCTTTTGTTTGAACATTTATGCAAGTTTAATCTTTGCGTTTTTTCTTGCTTAAGTGTTTTGCGCAAGTTTAACTATTTTTGTCTGATTATGCAAGGCTTTGGGTGTAATTTCTCCCCAAAGAATTTGGATTTCGGGAACAAATTCTTCCTAATCAACCCTTTATCGTGAGGTTTATCATAAGAGAGGGCCCTCTTATAATTACGGTGCTCTTGAAGAGGACGTCTCATGTTCATTACGACACTGACATTTGAAGTACTTGTTTAACTTTCAAATGGAAAAATCAATTCATTGTTCATACAAGAAACAAGATAGAAATAAAAGGACTTTACTTTATTCCTTTCATTTTCAAAAAGTGCATAATCATTCGTTATGCTAAAATGAAATTGCCATTTCTTGTGGCTAACTTGTACAACTTGTTTCAACAGGGCTGGCCGCGCTGTCTCCGGTCCCAATGATACAACTATGTTTCTGGTTTTCATATTCAGGTCAAAGTGGCAGTCAGTGTTGCCGTATCCTCATATCACCCCATCCCCTCACCCCCGTGTTCGAATGCGAAGAATGCAAATTAAAACACTAGAAGTTTTGCACCTTCGAGAATTCCACTAATGAACTGCTAGATAATCTTTAATTTGGTAACAAACTTCACTTCCCCTTTGGAATTTATGCTATCGAGCCAAGACTAGCTAACAATCCCCTTGTGGCTAGCATTTGTGAACAGTCGGGATAACCTTTGTTCGATAGCATACATAACTTCCCGGTGGGTCTTTGCTACAGAGCAAGAGATTATCTAACTGCTACGAGGTGCTTCTTCGCTTGTGTGCCTTGCTATTAAAAGGTCTTATTCCTATTTTTGAAACCTTCTTCGTAGTATGCTTTCCGTTGCTGCCTCGTTAAAACCCTTTCTAGAAAAACTCAATTGGGACACAAACTGGACGAAGGCAAAAAGAGTGCAGCGGATACTTTCAGTACAAGTGAAGTTCATCAGCAATAGTATCTCTTGAGATGTGCCATGTTCCAGTTTCTTGGAAACTTTTCTCCATCTCGATTCTCCAACTCGTACGAAGCTTTCCCGATGACAACTAAAACCCAATAAGGGTCTTCCCATGATGGACCTAGATTCCCTGCATTGAGTTCTCTAGTGTTTTGAGTTACATTCCTTAGAACCAAGTCTCCCACTTTAAAATAATGGTGGTTGGCTCTTCGATAATGATATCTTTCTATTCTCTGCTTTTGAGTTGCCATCCTTATATGCTCCAAGTCCCTACGTTCATCGAGAAACTCAAAATTGACTAACATTGCTTCATTGTTTTCTTCTTCACATGCCTGAAAGTATCTCAAGGTATGCTCCCCTACTTCAACCAGGATCAAGGCTTATGCTCCATACATAAGGGAGAAGGATGTCTTGTGCTCTATTTGGCCGTTGTTCAGTACGCCCATAGTTACTCTAGGTAGTTCCTCGGGCCATTTACCTTTAGTTGCTTCAAGTCTCTTATTGAGATTTTGTATAATCACTTTGTTCGTCGATTCTGCTTGACCATTTGCGCTCGGATGATAGGGAGAAGATGTGATCCTTTTTATTTTCAAGTCTTCAAGGAACTTTGTGACATTTGCACCTATAAAACGCGGCCCATTGTCGCATGCTATCTCTTTTGGTATCCCAAATCTCAAAATTATGTTCTCCCACAAGAAATCTACCACTTCACATTCGTCAATCTTCTAAAAAGGACCTGTTTCAACCCACTTAGAAAATAGTCAGTTAAAATCAAAAGAAACCTTACCTTACTAAGGGAAAACAGCAGTGCTCTAACATTATCCATCCCCTACTTCATGAACGATCAAGGAGACAAAACTGAGTGAAATGGTTCGCTGGTTGATGTACAAATGGTGCGTAGCATTAACACTTATCGCATTTTTGAACAAACGTTTTGGTGTCTTATTCCATTCGGTGCCAGTAGTATCCTGCCCTCACTAACTTTAGTAGCAAGGAATGCGCGCCCGAATGATTTTTGCAAATCCCTTCATGGACTTCACTCATAACATAATTGGCTTTAGAGGCTCCCAAAAATCGGGCCAACGGACCTTGAAAAGATTTCTTGTATAATTGGCCTCCTTTGAAGCTATATTGTTCTGCTTTAGCGCACAGCGCCCGGGATACCTTGGGGTCTTCCGGCAACTTCCCATGCTCTAGATAATCAATGATTTCATTCCTCTAGTCCCAGGACAAATTAGTCGTGTTTACCTCATAGTAGTTATCTGTGTCCAAAACTGAGTGCATAAGTTGTACTACAGTACCGGAATCAGATCCCTTTATTTCCATTGATGAGACAAGGTTAGCTAGTGTGTCTGCTTCCGTGTTTTCTTCCCTCTGGATATGCATAATTGACCACCCCCGGAATCGAGCAATATGAGCATGAACCTTCACTACGTATTGTTGCATGCGCTCCTCTTTGGCTTCAAAGATTCCGTAGACCTTATTTAGCACCAGTTGGGAGTCGCATTTGATTTCCATGACCTCGGAATCTAGTCCCCTGGACAATTCGAGTCCTGCAATCAAAGCTTCGTATTCCGCTTCATTGTAAGTCAAAGGACCATTCTTATAGCCTACCTTAGGGCATCTCCAGAAAACATGATTAATAATATTCCAACCCCCAAACCCTTTTACGTTGGATGCTCCGCCGTAAATAGGGTCCAAACTCTAGATGCCTATTTTGACACCATTACTGCTTCTTTGGTTGCTAGAGGTAGCAATCTCGGTCTGAGATCGGCCACAAAGTCAACCAATACTTGTGACTTAATCGCAGTCTTAGGATTATATTATATGTCAAATTCACTCATGTCGACGGTCCATTGTCCATCCTACCCAAAAGTTTGAGTTGATGAAGAATATTCCGAAGGGGAAAGATGGCCACCACAACTATCGGGTGACATTGGAAATAAGTCCTTAGCTTTCAAGGTTGACTACGAGGGCTAAGGCCAGCTTCTCCAAGTGCCGGTAGAAATTTTCTGCTCCCATTAAAATTCTACTAACGTAATAAATGGGAGATTGGTACCTTCGTCCTCACGTACTAAAATGGCTCGTATCGTTACCTCCGAGACTACTAGGTAGACTAACAATTTTTTGCCTTCCTCCAGCTTTGATAGTAATGGAGGACTTGACAAGTACCTTTTCAAATCCCTCAACGCCTATTGGATTCCATGGGTTTATTCGAAGTTGTTATTCCTTTTGAGTAGTGCGAAGAAATGGTGGAATTTCTATGAAGACGGGGAAAAGAACCTACTCAAAGCGGTCAATCTCCATGTGAGCCTTTGAACCTCTTTTACGCTAGATAGCTGGTTGGGGATGTCTTGGATGGCCTTGATTTTATCGGGGTTAACCTCAATCCCTCTTTGTGACACTAGAAATTCAATGAACTTGCTGAAGCTGACCCCAAACACACACTTCTCAAGGTTAAGCTTCATGTTATGCTTCCTTAAGATGTCAAAAGTTTCTTGGAAGTGTTTAAGATGATCACATGCGTTTAAAGACTTAACAACCATATCGTCCATATAAACATACATGGCTTTCCCTATCTATTTTTCAAATATCTTGTTTACAAGCCGCTGATAGGTGGCTCCGGCATTCTTTAGCCCAAAGAGCATACCATTATAATAGTATGTGCCAAAATTTGTTATGAACGAAGTTTTTTCCTGATCTTCTGGGTTCAACTTAATTACTCGTAGTAAACATCAAGGATACTTATTAAGTCATGCCCAGTCATTGCATCAATCCCTTGTTGCTGGTAGATCGCATTTTATCTATATAATCCCCTCGGGGGTTGGGAATTTCAGCAGCTGGTGATATGTCGATGGTACAACCTTCATCTCGTGCAACCATGGTCTTCCCAGGATAATGTTGTAGCCCATATCAACATCCACCACCTGAAAAAGGGTCGCCTTCATCACCCCCTCGGCATTTGTGGGCAACACGATCTCTCCTTGGGTTGTCACACTTGCTAATGTGAACCCGGCGAGGAGTTTTGTGTCCGGAACTTCTTCCAGTAAGTTTGGCTTGCTTCAATACCCTTCATTGTATAATATTGGCCGAACTTCCCGGATCCACCAGAACACGTTTGATTTTAAAATCTATTACATTTAAATAAATTATCAATACGTTGTTGTGCGAAAGAAAAAATCCATCTATGTCTTCCTACGTGAAAGTGATTTTGTCTTCAGCGACTTCCCGGAGTCTCTTTTTGTGGGTTACTGATACCTTTGTCTTTTTTGTTTCCAAGAAAGTAACCCCGTCAATATCGTCCCCCCCCCCCCCCCCC
>ML290935.1:0-19589 GCA_005239495.1 Nicotiana undulata | reverse complement strand
TTTCTTTTTTTTTTCCAAAAAAATAAACCCCCCAATATTGCCCCCCCCCCCCCCCCCGAAAATCATGTTAATTGTCAGGAGCAGGGGATTTTCTCTTGCTTTTGAGGGCTCTATGTTGTCACGATCGCGACCGTAATTGTTTTTGGTCTTGTCACTTAAGAATTTCTTTAAATGTCCATTTTTTAGCAATGTCACCACCTCTTCACGCAGATGCCGGAAGTTCCCAGTCCGGTGACCATTCATCCCGTGGTATTCGCACCACAAATTAGGATCCCTTTGTCTGGGGTCAGACCTCATTGGCCTCGGGACACGTGCTTCTTTAATGTTCCTTATAACCGATACAAACTCTACTATGTTGACATTGAAGTTGTATTGTAAAAGTCTGGGGTAGGAAGGATCTCGAGAACCTGACGTTCCCTTGTCTTGTAAGGACCTATTGTTCCAATTGCGATCAATTTCTTCTATCGGTGGCGAAACTATCTGCCAACCGGAAGCCTCTACCGCGTCCTTCGGCCCATTCATAGGGAAAAAATCGGCTCTTAGAAGACCGTCTATCTATGCTGAAATCGTCTTTTGATTTCTCTTTATTCTTCTCCCAACCTTTAACCAACGCCGAGAACCCGAGCTGATCATCCTCAATCCTTATCTTTGATTTGTATCGGTTATGAACATCTGCCCAAATCGTCGCTTAGAACTCGAGCAAGCTTTCTTTCAACTTTCGGGAAGCATCGGAACTTCTCGATTCAAACCCTTGGTGAACGCTTCAACCGCCCATTCATCCGGAATGGACGGGATCAATATCATTTCCTTCTGGAATCGGGTTACAAATTCTCGCAGCAATTCAGACTCTCCTTGTGCAATCCTGAATATATAAAGCCTCCCGAGTATGCACCTTCCTGGCCCCGGCATGGGCCTTAATGAAAGAATCTGCGAGCATCTCAAAGGAATCTATGGAATTCTCGGGCAGCAGCGAATACCATGTCATGGCTCCCCTCGTGAGAGTCTCCCCGAATGTTTTCAACAAGACTAATTTGATCTCGTAGGGAGCTAAATCATTCCCCTTCACCGTTGTTGTATAGGTGGTGACATGCTCATGATGGTCTGAAGTCCTATCATATTTCGGCATGGCAGGCATTTTAAACCGCTTCGGGATCAATCCGGCCTTTTCAGCACCGATGGTGCGCCCAGGATTTGGTCCATACAGGCGTTCATTTCCCTCATATACCATATGAGTTCTCTTTTGAAGGAATCGCTCTCGTTGTTGTGACCAGATCCTCTCCCCTCCCCGCCCCGTCGAAGCCAACCTTGCCCCTTGGGTTGTTGTTGTCGATCCTCTACGTTGTTTGATTTGTGGGGGCAGGAGGGGGAAATGGACCTCGTGCATTCACGTTATTTGAAGAACCCGATAACTCCTATTTAACTCTGTCATGTTATCCTGACGTGTGAGATGGCCTAGAATGGCCTCTTGTTGTTCTTTCAGGACTCTTACCGCTTCAACAACATGCTCTTCCGCATTATCAGGAGTCGCCTCCCGAACATGTCGTGGGTACCGCCTGCCGTGGACCGGTGTGGCCTCGTTCCCTCACTGCGGGTATCACTATTTAAATCCCCATGCTGAGGCTAGTTGCCTTGGGCCTCAGGTTGTGTGTGTTGTTAACACCACTATCTGCCATTTTCTATGATTTTTGCTAAGAACAAGTAATCAAACATGTTAGTAAAAAAGGCAAGGGCCAACTAAATTATACAAGTGTTTAGGCCCCACTATGGGCACCAAACTATTTACCCGTAAAATGGTGCATTTGAATTTATATGTGGTTTCTAGATAAGTGAATTAATTTGATCCTGAAATAACCGATGAATTAGATAAAAATATAGTACCTAGACTTTGAGATGGAGCCGAAATAACAGAAATAATGATTCCGAGAGCAGGGCTTTCGGACACAACATCAATGATATCAAAAAGCAAGAAAATAAAATTATATTAAGCTTTGGATAGAGTGTAGCGTATGTTTCCTAGAAAAATCATTTCCTTTACTATGATAATAGAGCTCACTATTTATAGTTGCACCTAGGGAACAAGGTCCTAGGATCAAGCCCTTCTTTAATATCAATTATGAGGGACATTGAAGAATGTGTAACGACAGACAATGAATGCCATATTTCTTGCAACAGGAGGTATGCTTAGCTGTAGAGTATTCATCATTAAATGCTATTGGGTGGTAGGCATTTATTTCATCTTTATAAGCATCATTCTTCTCGAAAGCAGAAGGGATCGTTGCTGTCACGACCCAAACTATGGGTCGTGACGGGCGCCCGGTACCTTACTCAACCGAGTACCAACATAATATATCTTTCTTATCATACTATCATGGGTAAATGTGCCAAAAGGGTCGTCATGATATAAACCGAAAGAAAACATAAGAAAATGCTAGACATAGGACGACCTAACATGATATAGAAACTTATACATGTGACATACGGGCCTATAAGGCTGACATGATCACTCATACACTGAACATAGGTCGACAAGTCCATACAATCTTTTACGTACATGACATGTGTCTACAAGCCTTTAAGGGTACATAAACATCATAAGGTCGGGACAGGGCCCCGACATACCGCTCAATACATGTCTAAATCATATGACCCAATGAGCAACTCCGGAGCAAATGGAGCGCACCAACATCTTCTGCTGAGATGATAGCCTACTTGGAGGACTCTCAACCTGTCTATCGGGACCTGCGGGCATGAAACGCAACGTCCCCAGGCAAAAGGGACGTCAGTACGAATAAAGTACCGAGTATGTAAGGCAGGAAAGCATAAATATGAATAGTAATGTAAAATGAGATA
Organism: Nicotiana undulata; assembly: GCA_005239495.1. Classification (NCBI taxonomy): domain Eukaryota; kingdom Viridiplantae; phylum Streptophyta; class Magnoliopsida; order Solanales; family Solanaceae; genus Nicotiana; species Nicotiana undulata. The sequence continues at coordinate 16,739 of ML290935.1, read as the reverse complement.
CAACCTGTAGTATCTAAGCGCCTCTGAGGGATAGTGACATAAAATGCATGATACATATATATACAAAAACTTTTAAAAACATACGCCTCTTTGGGCATCATCATATCATACCCGGCCTCGAAGAGGACTCGGTAAAAACATACCCGGCCATCATAAGGCTCGGTAGAATCGTACCCGGCCACGTGGAGCTCGGTAAACCCAACTGATCAGTGGTTGCGCATTAGGTGTCGTACCCAGATGACTATAGTGCGGCTCGGTAGAGTAAAATAGATACTATATATAATGCATGATGGACTCATGGAACCACGCTCTAAACCTTTCCAAGTTACGTAAGGTAGTTGCACCTTCGATTAACATTATGGACATCATACCATCATTATGAACTTCACTAGAATTATAGGATCATCCATACTTTCTTAGGATAACTTTACAAGAAAAGGACAACATAGACAACCTAAGTTGCTAGGAGTAGATTCGTATGAAATAGCGTATTGTGTACGTTCGTTTCACTTTAGATCATGCCAAAAGAAAGAAGTGCCTTAACATACCTTAACCAAGTTGGGTCCTTAATATATTCGAATCAACTCTTCAAACAATTCAACTCAATCTATCATATCATAAGGAGATTCAAAATCAGTGTTGAGCAAAGGTTAAGTCTGTAACTTAAGCTAGTAGCTCGTTTACGTAAATTCGGTCAGCATCTCCCCTGTAAAAAGACCCTCCTTCAATACCATATACCAACAACACCAAGAAATAAAATAACAACATGTATGCATTATTTCCCAACCTTATCTCCACCACAATATATCACAAAACAGCCTACACACCCTAATCACTTCATACATGAAACCAACAAAAGTAGTGTCAAACAACCTTAAACAAAATAACGACGAACAACCTTCCCACCATTCGGTCATTATGTTTTGTTTTCCCACACCTTGTATCCTCCAAAACCCCATAAAACATCAGTACAAGAGGCCAACACGAAACAGCACACAAACAATCCACTACAAGTCAAATAACTCGAACTCACGGCTTCCGATCACCGTCCCGTGAGTTCTAACTATTAGGAAACACATTTATCAACCTTCCTTGGTATTTAAACTCTTAAATACAGATATGATAAGTTTTTTAACTATTAATTACTTTCCAAAACTCTAACTACAAAGAAAAAAGAGAGGCGGTATAATGACACTTACGTCGTAGGGATCGTTTTGACATTATTGCTTCTCGATTTCATGCCCGGGATGATAATCTTCTTTGAAAACCTAGAAGAGAGATTAAGGATATGTTTATGGGTGTTATCTGATCGTGTTATACTGAAAAATAAAGAGAAATCTGATATAAAACTTATATATATCAACTTTGGAAAAGTCAAAGAGGTGCTAGCTTGGCACCCTAGCATTGGCCCATCTTCCGATGCTTATATCTTTTTATCTGGATGTCGTATAAATAAATGGTTAATAGATTTGGAAACTAAATTCCAAGACCTTCAATTTGGTATATAATTTGTCCGAATAAGACCTCATATAACACATGAAATGTATTTCTCAAAAAGCTTTAGTGACACACCTACTTGTCACTTATGATGTCTGCGCAGTCTTGCCAAACTGCAAATAACTCTCTACTCCTATGTCGTATTGATGAACGGTTTAATGCGTTGGAAACTAGACTCATAGATATTCAATTTGGTAGGTAGATCATGCAATAATTCCAAGAATATTGGGGGTAAATCTCAGTTACATTTAACCTAATTTTCAGCATATTATGAATATAATTTGTGAAGACGTTTGCCAACTTTTGTTCCACAACTTGCTTGACTTCAAAACATAGCACACGACTAACATACGACAAAAATAACTCATAGAATAACCACCTTATCATTTAATGAACCATAATCTCACCCTAAAGTACATTCTATAACATTCCAAACTCATCTACTTTCGACGAAACTTATTTTCTTCAATTGGTTTAGCTTCTAAGCTTTCCAACCCTCTTGGTAGTAATTAAAAATGATCTTAAATATTTGTAACCTCCAAGGTAACATTATTAAATTGCTTTATGTACTTTCAAAGATGATCTCATTTCAGATCTTACATCAATTGACTTACGACGTACTCTCACATACGAGATAATGGGGTGTAACAGTTGCCTTCGGTTTTGGCTATCTTCTTTCTTCGGCTGCACGTGTCACTACCTTATGCGATCATTTAATATAATATATTTTACCCTATACAGAGGTTGCTCATGAATTTCACTTAGAAAAACTTATTTACTACCAGAAAACATCATAACACAAAGAAACCTAATATAAATTCGGACGCTTTATGGGTTCAATCTTTAAGATTTTTAGCATTAAAATTGAAAAGTTTAATCCATTATATATTTAAAGTTAAGGATTCATATTTACTATTTCTTACAATTTATTATATATTTATATATGAATTATGCTTCGCATCAAATGTATTGGGTTCAGAAATCCCATTAATGTTAAGCAGCATTCATGCATGTATGGATTAGGTACGTCGTTCCCATACATGAATTGGAACCATACACGTCTAAGAAATGGTGAGAATATGCATACAAGTAATATTATTGGAACACTAAATATAACTAATAGAATACTTATATAATTTTTTTTGAAGAATCTAGATTTCAAATAAACAAATTTAACTTGAAAATGATTTTTCTTATTATGAAGAATGAGGGACAAAGGATCGAGATGAAGTTGGAATTTAAAAGATCGAATGAAAAAATATATAAACTAGTAAATTCCTTACAGGTATGTGCACTTCAACAAAAGGAAAAAAAAAACATTTGTTCAACAATATCACTAATTAGGAACCTTATCTTGTATTTGACCTTTAATTAATTGTGAAAAATAAATAAGGCAACTAAGTTGCAGGGGGATGGAATACTTGTTTAGCAACTAGCTTGCGATTGATCTGCAATGAAATTATTAAGAAGTTTGCTCTTACTTCTCTATGTGCTTTTATGTACAACTTTCAACTAATTAAGATTTCACTGTGGAAAACACGGACACATTGGGGCCTCTACATCATAAATATAGTATTAGTATCTGTTTCTCTAAAAAAAAACGGATAACAATTGAATTTATATAGAGTTTTAAGGATACGTGGATTAATTCAATAGAGTGATAATGGCGTTAGATTAAGCAAATAAAAAACGTAATAGATGACCAAACCAATGATAAGGATGATTCCGAGCTCTATTGATGGCCCGATGAAGAACCTGCCCCTGATTCCAAGCTTATACTTATGAAGAATTTAAGAACAAGAATAGAAACTTTGAACAACAAAGAGTATTGAAATAAATTGTCTTGATATGCGTGTTACAATGTATCCCCTGAATAATAATTTTTCCCCTTTATATAATAGGGGAGTTTTACCCTAAGTACAAGTCTAAGAAAGGTAAAAATCTTTTGTTTCGCTAATCATTGATTTTCTGCCTATTCGAGCTGAGATTTACACTGTAATATCCGGTTGGGAATAGACATCACGACCCTCTGTTAGCCGTGTGTAGCTATTTGATAATTCCCTCCGAAGTCTTAATCCTTGCACCGGACCCGAAGGACATGGCCCCGATACCCTTGAGGGCAGATGTTTTGCCCGAGACCTGCTACCAGGGCTCCTCGCTCTGACTCCGATTCATTACGGTCACATTCCTGCTCCCTTTTCCTTACGGAAAAATCGAGGTGTTCAGTGGGCCCAATTTTACCCAAATATAGATAGTCCTCTCATTTCTCAGAGAGTAGGTTTTCCGAAATGATAGGAAACGACACATTACTCTGGTTTCTTCCTTCGTACGTTACGACGAGGGAGCCAAAACGTCCCATCAATCGCGTTATTCTGACTTCGAACACATGTCGCTCACCAGCAGGTTACATCTGAATGCTAAGCGTCGGCTGTTTTCCTATAAAAGCTTCCTCATTTTGTCATTTTTCTACTTTTCGAACAAATCACTACCTTCGAGATTTTCAGCCATCATCAAACCTTCTTCAAACCTTCATATCTTCATCCTTGATCTTCAATTTACATAGCAATCTTCAGATTTATGCCCAGATTTCCTTCAAATCTTCATACTATGTTCTTCATCTTCAAAACCTATTTTTTTCCAAAACTTTGTGTTCGTTTCTCAAATTTTCAAACACTCCCTCAGATGACAATGGAAAAAACATCAAAAATCGTTCCTCAACAAATTGCCTCTTCACCTTCTCAACCGATCGCTGGTACTGAACTGGTTAACCCTGAGGTGGTTGCCCTCGAAATGGTTTCCCTCATTGTGGATGCTAATGAACCAATCGTCGAGACTCCCTTGTCAGCGGTCATCCCCGGGGGCTGCTCGATTGCATATGACTTTAAAGTCGAGAAGCCTTCACACAAACAGGACTAGGGCGAAAGAGTCTCGAGATATATATATTCTGTGACCACAGACATTATTTCCATAATTAAGGACTGTAGTTGGGAAGGCAAGAACATTGTAGTCCACAGGCCAGAGGACATCGTTACTACCCACGTGGAGGGGTACGTATGTATTTACACTTATCCCTTCACGTTGGGCCCGATGGATCCGATCGTTCTAGATTTTTGCAAGAGTTACTAGGTGTGCCTCGGGAAAATCCACCAATCATTGTGGAGGATCGTGACCCTCCTCCGTTACTTCGTGAACAAGACCGAGTCTCGTTGATTCACTATTGACCACCTGCTTCGATTATACAGTCCTCGGATGTTCTGAGGGGACTGATCAAGCTTACTCGCCGGGCTAGCAAGGCCCCCTTCTCCATTATCGACGAAGATCAAGACCGAAGCTGGCAGAGACACGTTGTCCAAGAGAAGACCGAGGATTTGATCCCCCCAGAATACATGACATTCCCTGAGAAGTGGAATGCATCTCGTAAGTCCAACTCCCATTTCAACATAAAAAATTCTTCTCCTTTCATTTCTATCTTCTCATTTATGCTTGTGGCTTTGCAGCTGTCACCCGGGTTCCGAATGTGGTTCTACGGTTAAAGGAGTGGATCGAGGGCATCTGTACGTAGATGTATTACTTTGAGTGAACATGGAGCGGACTCTCGAAGGGTCGTTGGTAGGACCGTTCTCATGGTAAAGCCTCTTTACGAGTTGCCAACACTATGTCTTTACCTTCTATTTTACTAACTCCTCTTCCTTCTTGGTTATTGTAGGTTTGCCTAAGATCACCGAACTTAGGCCTTCGGAAGGGGATGAAGATGTGCCCCCACCCGTTGATCCCTCTGTTGCTTCCATGGAGGGATAAAATAAGAGGAAAAGAAAACCCTCGGGCTCCCCGAGCTTCGAGGCAAAGAAACCGGAGAAGTGGGTGCTCTGCAAGCACAAGAGGGGCTCCATTTCTCGGGTGCCAGCCTCTGACTCCCTCCTCTGGCTTAGGGACGATCCAGAGGATGAATCTATTTTCATAACCCACGAGATGACTTATCCTGTGGATTGGGATGCATCCGAGGGGGAGACTCGTGAGATATACCACACTCAAACTCAAAAATCCGACGAGGATACCCAGGGTGAAACTTTCCAGGATGTCGGTTCTGCACCAAAGGAAGCGTCCGGCATAATTGAGATCTCGGTGACGCCCTTCTACACCGAGTCTATGCTCGAGGAGGCCCAATAGAGTAAGGAGAAATCCAATGATAGGGGACAGGGTGCAGAAAATCCCTTTCACTCCTTTTTTGATGGAGTGGATTCGTTCGCTTTGGAAGACATCTCCGGACTGGATGACCTGGAAGTCCCGAATAAGGACACATCCTAGGAAGATGGGAGGTCGAGATCAAGCCCATAATTAGTCAATCAGTTCCCCACTCCGAGCGTGGACCCCGACCGCAAGAGGTCGATTATACTGGCCATCCAGAGGATGCCCGGGTTTTGTCTGCTCCTGTGGTGGTAGCTAGCTACCTCTTATGCTAGGTGACCTAGGAGGACCAAGCAAAAATGAACGCGATGAACGTGCCATGACTTTCAATGAGGCGCATCAAGCGCTGAACCGGTTAAGGCATCATTTTCTTCCATCTGTCTATATTTATCTGTGTTTGATGTTTCTCACGTTTTCTTTGTCTTTTTTCAGGTCTCGATACTTCAACACGAGAGGTTCCTCCGTTACTGGGTTGAAGTCAATCAACTCAAGCTTGAGATCAAGGAGCTTGCTTAACAAAGGGACATGTACAAGCTTCTTAGTGAGCAGCAGGAGAGGGTCGCCAAGAACCTCCAGGCCGAGCTGGATGCGGTTAAGAAAGAGGCATCGGCCTTAAGGCAGGAGCATGCTGACTTGGTGGGAAAGGTAAAGGTTATTGAAGTTAGAAACTAATGTCCGATCGCAGAAGCTAACAACAATACTTCACAGGTCCAGTAGAATATCGACCAACTCCGCAAGGAGATGGACGAGATCCAAGTGATGGCCGACGAGTGGAAAAACAAGATAGACATGCTGGCCTCGGAGAAGGAGATTTCCCAAGCCAAGATGTCTTCGGTGGAAGTTCAGATTTGGGTGGCAAAGGAGAAGGGGGGCTCGACAAAATGAGGACCTCCAAGCTCAACTGGGCTCGGCCATCGTTGAACGGGATTCCCTTGGCAAGGAGCTCGAAATAACGAGGTCCAAGTTGGAAGCAACCTCGGCTGATGCTGACGAGATGGTAAGCAAATATAAGGTTGATGTTAAAGTAGCTGAGGCCCACCTGAAGACTATTGATGAGTATGGGAGGCGGCTTTCCCGAAGGGAGACCCTTGAGAAATACATGCTCGAGGCTTCGACCTATCTGCTGAGATTGAAGAGGCAAAAAGACTTGAGGTCGAGGCTAAGAGGCTAGCTTAACTTCGAGGTGAAGAGGACTCTGAGGGCTCTGAATGATCCGAAGGCCTCGACAGTTCTAGTGACGAGTCGGGCTCCAGTGAAGACCAGGCGGAGATTCCTTAGGATATTTTTGTTTTTTTTTTGTTTTTATATCTTTTACATATATTTTTTTAGGCCATTTTTAATTGGCCTTTTTGTAAAGATATTCCGGAATCTATAAAGTTTTACTTTTTGGCAATTTTCAAGTCTATTATCTTCAGCATCTTTTTACAATTGCAAATATTCCCAATACCTTAGCACAAAATCAAACGTAATAATAAGTCATTTTCGGAGGTCCGGACAATACCTACCCTCGATGCAGTTTTTATTTGAACTTATGGAAGCTTGGAGTGACCGAAATTTCCCCAAGATGCTTGTTTAAATTTTTTTAGACTATATATTTTTCGAGGGTAACCTTTGGACTAGTTTAGAATTTTTTTGAAGGCCTTATGTTTTGAATACGAGCTTCAGACGTCTTCGAACCGTTTTTAAGGTGGTCGTATCCGTTTAGGTTTGGGCACTACGTAATAGAATTTGTGCCTCCGAGTTTCGATAACCCGAGCCGCCCGAACTTGCCTTGGACGACAGTCCCCGAGTGGGGGTAGCCTTTTGGGCTCGGATAAGGGTGGCCCTTGGGCTCGATAGTTCCCGGGTAGGAATAACACTTAGGCTCGATACTTTTAAGAAGCAAAAAATGCTTCTTAGAAAGATAGAAACTTTCTCTAATTTTTGTGTGTAACGTACAATATTGTAAGCATGTAAAAGCTTGTATTATGGACGAGGTGGCCTTCCCGGACCCTTATAATAAATCCTCTCCACCAAACCTAGACTGTTCAAGCACAAAGTTTCCTTCCTTTCTAAAAATCTTGACCTGAGGGTGACGGCCCCTAGTATTCGAGGTCGATCTTAGAGAGGGCTCGGATACTGTTGTTGTGACCATTAACTCTAATTTAAAACCGGTCTTCGACTCTAAGTTAGTACGATTTATTGTTTCCTCATTAAAAACCTTGTTGGGAAACCAATTTGGGACAAAACTGGTTCAAGGAAAAAAAGAGCGACGCGTGCTTCCAAACCTAACATCTACATTCTCCTTTGGATGTTGCCTACAAGTGTTAGCCCAATTCGTAATAAAATAAAAGAAAGTGAATGAGGTTGTACCTTAGTAGTAGTATCGTTTTAAGTGGGTCACGTTCTAGTTGTTTGGTAGTTGTGCATCGTTTCCTGGTTCGAGTTTATATGAACCTTTAACGGTAATAATGATGACTCGATATGGTCCTTCCCAATTCGGTCCCAGCTTCCCTTTGTCCTGGTCTAGTTGTTCAGTGTTGCTCTTCTTAACACCAAGTCCCCGATATTATAGTGTTAGAGGTTGGCTCTTTGGTTATAATATCTTTTTATCTGTTTCTTGTGGGCGGCCAGCCGGATTGGGGCAGCCTCGCGCCTCTCATGCAGTAGTTCAATGAGTTTTTTCCTGAGCCCGCGATTTAACCCTGTGCCTAGGTATACCTTCCGATAGGACAAGTGTTCGATCAATATGACTTGCTCCAGCTCCTCGTCGTTGTTTTGGTGGCATCGGAATCGTCAAGCGCGATGAATGACTTGGGAACTTCGTAATTATCATCCTCACTACTTTTTGCTTCTCCAATTTGATAGGGGTCGGCGTCTGTGATTTCTATTTAGGTTTTTCCATCCTAATCAACTCCGAGTTCTTTGATGTCGAGAGGACAGATACTAGGATCACCTCATAGACCATGGACATTTCTTTAGCAGTATGCTATTCTTTGTAAACTGTTTTGATCCCTCCCGGTGTGTGGAACTTCGATGCCTGGTGCAGTGTCGAGGGTATTGCCCTCATGTTGTGAATCCATGGCCTTTCGAATAGAGCGATGTACCTCATATCCCCCTGAATGACCTAGAACTTTTTTTCTTGAATGGTTCTGGCAGTGTTCACCAATAGGGTTATCTCATCTTTAGTAGTTTCACATGTCATGTTGAATCAATTTAAGACTCGGACCGTGGGCACTATTTTGTCTTGTAGACCCAGCTGCTCTATGACCCTCGATCTCATGATATTGGTCGCGTTACCTGGATCAGTCAACACACACTTAACTCGAGATTTATTTATGAGTTGAGAAATTACCAGGGCATCGTTATGCGGTTGCACAATGCCTTTAGCGTCTTCATCGTTGAAAGAGATAGTCCCCTCCGGCATATAATCTCGGGTTCGTTTTTCCCTTGTAATGGACACCTTAATGCGCTTCAGCATTGTCCCTTGGGGATGTCGACTCCACCGATGATCATGTTGATGACGTGTTGAGGTTCCTATTGTTTGGTATGCTTTTTGGAGTCCCTATTCCTGAAGTGATTTTTGGCTCGATCACTCAGAAACTCCCAGAGGTGTCCGTTATTGAATAACCGAGCCATGCAGTCTTCGGTGTTGTAGTCGTGGGTGCCATTATACTTACACATCAGGTTGGGGTCTTTTTGGGCAAGATTAGACTACAATGGCCGAGGACATTTGGTATTGTTGATGTGTCTGATGGCTGATACGATGCCGGCAACATCGACGCTGAAATTGTACTCTGATAACCTTGGTGCCTCCCTAACCCCAATTGGCTTGTCTAAACCATTTATCTTATGAGTCCCTGGTTATTATGACCTCGATCGCTTCTTTCTTCATTCCTCGCTGGGTTACATCCGGATTCACTGCCCCTTCGATCTCTGCTATACGGTTGGTAACAAATCTCTGTTCGGTCTTAGTTCATGATCGATGACTCTTTTAGACTTGTCATTAGTTCTTATGGGATATATGGACCCAGAGGGGGTCTCGAGCTGATTATCCTCCACTCTGATTTTCGATTGGTACCTGTTATGGACATCACCCCAAGTTACCGCTGGGTACTCTATCAAATTCTTTTTCAGCTGCTATGGAGCCAAGAACTTTGGGGGTTGAGTCCATGAGTGAATTCTTGAAATGGCCCAATCATCCGCAACCGAGGACAGATCCATCCTTTCCATTTGGAATCTCGACACTAACTACCTGAGCATTTCGTTATCTCTTTGCTTGACTTTAAAAATGTCTTATTTTCTGGTCTTGACTTTGATGGCCCCGGCATGAGCTTTTACGAAGGCATCCGCAAGCATAGTAAACGAATTAGTGGAATTAGGGGACGGGTTGTGATACCATATCATTGCTCCTTTAGACAGAGTTTCCACGAACTTTTTCAATAGAACCGACTCGATTTTGTAATCTTCTAAGTCATTTCCCTTGATGGCACACATGTAGGAGGTCACATGTTCCTTCCGATTCGTGATCCCGCTATACTTTGGAATTTTGGGCATACGAAACTTCTTTGGGATCAGTTTTGGAGCTACGCACGGAGGGAAAGGCTTTTGGACGAACTTCTTGGAATCCATGCCTTTCAATATTGAGGGTGCTCCTGGGATTTGATCGATTCTGGAGTTATAGGTCTCCACTTTTTTGTCGTTAGCTTCGATTTTCTTTTCTCCTGATTCCACCCATTTTGTCAGTTCCTCAAGCATCTTTATTATCTCGGGGTTGGTCCCTGGTTCAGCTTCACCCGCCTTTCTGTGGCCGGTTTAGTTCTACGAGTTTTCCCAGGATGGTTCGTGCTCAACTCTGTTGGGGGCACGACTTTGGTTCTACAACTGGGCTATCGCTGCTTGTTGAGCTTGTAACATTTCGAAGTTCACTCGCAAATTGATCACATCACCTTTGCTGTCGTGTTTACTCCGGGCCATCGATTGGGCTCCCCCGCGAACGCTATTTTCGGGGTCGGTAGGCAAGTTTGCGTCGATAGCTACATGTGAGTTAGCATCGATCGGGTCCGCGACTGGAACTCCGTTGAGATCAATAGGGGCACCTCGTTGCTGGGCACTACAGTGTTTCTCTCGCCATGGTGGCCAGACTCAGCATCAACGTTCAAAAGAGCAGATTAAGAGTTCGGCATTTTTAATTTGACCTGAAATTAAAATCTCAAAGAACAAGTGTAAAATAGAGTGCGTTATAAAAACTTGTATCAAATTACCACTATTCTCCCTAGCCCAACGGTGGGCGCCAAACTGTTTACCCTAAATAATGGATAACAATTGAATTTATATGTAATTTTATGGATGTGAATTAATTCAATACGAGTGATCAATGACGTTAGATTAAGCAAATGAAAAAGGTAATAGATGACCAAACTAATGATAAAGGTGATTCCGAGCCCGGTTAATGGCTCGATGAAGAACCAGCCCTTGATTCCAAGCTTATACTTATGAAGAACTAAAGAACAAGAAAATGAACTTTGAACAACAAAGATAATTAAAATAAATTGCGTGTTACAATGTGTCCCATGAATACTAATATTTCCCCTTTATATAGTAGGGGAGTTTTACTCTAAGTACAATTCTAAGAAACATAAAAATCTTTTGTTTCGCTAATCATTGAATTTCTGCCGATACGAGCCAAAATTTTTCACGCTGTGATATCCTATTGGGCACAGACATCACGGCCCTCTATTACTCGTGGGTCGCTGCTTGATAATGTCCTCCGAAGTCTTATCCTCAAATCGGACCCGGATGACATGGCTCCGATACCCTGATTGGCTTGACTCAGATCCATAACCGTCATGTTCCTGCTCCGTTTGTACAGTATCATATATGAAAGGGGGAAGAGACCTTCCTATTTGAAGGATTTTCAGAACGTTAAATGTGGGGAATATGGCTGAAAAAAGGACCACAGGTATTAAACTTAACTTTTACATGATCAACATTAAATAGAAACGGAATGACAGAGGTGGGCGGTGACCAACTTTTCAGATGTGATATAAGCAACAAAGTTGGCTCAAAATAGAGTTTAAGAAGGATTTTCAGAACGTTACATGTTTTACAGAAAATACCAAAAGGTTCAATCCAACCTGAATAGATTATTTAGAATGTGCCACACCTATCCTAAGTTGAAAGATGAATCGCTTTCTATTAGACGTTGACATGTAATAGGCATAAAGGCCTAAGCTAGATTTCGTTCGTCATTGTATTTTAAGATGCATGAAATTAAAGTATAATTTTATAAGCAAAAACATAGACTGAAAAACAGTTTTTGGATAAGAAATGCAATTCAAAATCAATTCACACCCGTTTATGGATTCAACATTTCAACTCCAAACTGAATCATACAACAGCTTTTTAATTAAAGAACTGTTGGAAAGTCGCCATTCACAATTCTTAGACTTCAATTCCAACCATAACCCTAAAAGGAAAAAACAAAACAACAAATTTATTTACTGGCAAACTCCTTGTTTGACCACTCCATTCTAAAGTCCAATCAAATTTACTTCGCCATTCTCATAATCATTTTCCTGTAATTTCTACTTTCTTCTACTCACCCTCATTTCCCTAATAACCCTTCTTTGCCTAATACGGTTGATATAACTATGACACATTTTCCTTACCATATACCACAATGCAGCGTATTCTGCTCCCAACTTTGTACAATCCTAACCATGGCTTACCCAAAAGCCCCAACTCCAACCACTCCAACCCCCCAAAAAAAAATTGAAGATTATTCTGAAAACCGAGTTAATGAAATTAACCAGCCGGCGAAACAGGTCCAAACCGGCTCCGAAATCCACCAGCAATCACCGGGTCATTAACGCAGTGATGAAACGTGAAGATTTTTACATTTCCATCATTGCCCCTATATTTTTCGCAAATAACTTTCTTCTCCGTTGAAGTTTTCGTCATCATCGGGAAAGTATCCTGGATCCTCGGGAACGAATTCGGGTTTGGGTACGGATTACTCATTTGCATCAGATTCGGATCCAGATGGGCCAAACCCATGGCGTAATTATTATCCTTCTGAATCTTCAAACTCTGTAACTGATCATTCAGATTCTCCAACTCCGCCTGCGAAATTTGATCATAAAACGGAGACCCGAACCCGAGATTCAATTCTGGCTGGTTTCTCCGGAGAAGAATTGGCGGAGTTGAAACCGGAAATTCATTCTCCGTCATAAAGCCGCCGAATTCCGCCCTCGCTTTCCGGCTTCGCGACTTCCTAGACCGCTTTAAAACCACGAGGAAGAAACAATCCTTCTCAAGAGCAATCAAACCGAAATTCGCCTTACCGGTGATGGGAATTCGCCGGCGATCCTCGAACTTGGAGCTTTTCCGGTCACACAAGTAGATAGAAATCTGGTTCGGAGAAATTCCGATCCGCTGGCTGAGCATCAACTGAAACGCCTTGAATTCAAGCATAGGGTAGACACGTATACTCCCAATATTCATCTCCCTCTCTCCGTCGAAAAATACAACCGGAAACTCCGGTCCAGCACCGCCTTCCACCATATTGACTCCGGCAGATGACGTTAGTTGCCGGTGAACCAAACACATTAAAAATGGGAAAAAGAGAGTTCTGGAGAGGAAATAGACAGGGGTTTATATATACAGGAAGAGAGGTGGGGTTTAAGGGAGGGGTCGATTAGTAAATAAGATAAGGCGGTGGGGGGATAATTGTGGGAATAAAGCATTGGTATTGAAGAAGACAGAGTAGCTTCCAGATGCTTTTATGGGAGGAAGAAAGGGGATTGGTTAGGGGGTGGGGTAGGGGAGTGTGGTGGTGGTTGCTTGGGGATCACGTAATAGAATGTGAAGTGTGTCAATAGTCTTCCATTTGTTGTAACAAATATCCTTTTTTATGTTTTCTTCTTAAATGCCAATTTTTATCGCCACGCTATTTGCTTTATTTATTAGGTGATGATATGGTTTATTTAATTTTTTCTTTACTCGCCAATTTCGTGGAATTAATTTTCATTTTCGATTGTTTAAAAGCTTTAAAAAGCATAATTTTGAGGTACTTTCTCCGTCCGCTTTAATTAATTTTTAACATTTTCTTTTGTGATTCATAATATTTAACTTTTTAAGATATTAAAAAAGAATTAACTTATTTTTTCTAAAGTTGTCTTTAAGTAAAGAGTTTTGGCGTATCTGTTATATTTTTAATGTATAAATTATTGAGATAGTAAATATTGATATGATTAATTTTATTGTTAATTAGTGTTAAAAAATAAATTTCTTAATATGTGTAAAAATAATAAAAAATTAATTAAAAAAGACTGAACAGAGTATCAATTTTTATGTATTGTCTTTATTGTTAAAATGATCATCTTATAGCTTTTTGTGTAGTGCGTGAAGTAAACTAAGGCCTTATTTGTTTGCATTTAATGGAGGTCTGAATCTTATTCATTCAGATCTCACACATTAAATGAGTTTGTTTTTCAAATTTGGATCATAATTTAAGATCTATAACAAAGATTTAATTTCATTAAGATGATATCATCGATATTCATTATTAATTGCCGCTATCGTCTTTGTCAACTACCTACCCATCACAAATCATACTCAACCACCATCATCACCACCACCACCATTATCCTCAATCATAACCGTTGTCATTATCGGCTACCACCATCCCACCACTCCCACCACCATCATTCTCAACTACAACCAATACGCATCCAACTCAACTACCATAATTAACAATCCAATCACCATCAACAGCCATGCTGCCCATCACTGTAAACTACCAACACCTACTACCACCACCATCCGTCACTACAACATTATGCATCTATAGCTACAAAATCTTAGCTATGAATTTAATAATTATAGCTAATACTTAATAATAGCCACAAAAATTAAAATTTTGTGGCTATTTACAAAATCATAAAATTTCTTTGCCACAAAATTAAGTTGGTAAAGCTAATTCCTCGTATTAGCTATACTTAGTAACAATCGTGGCAATAGCTACATAAATAGACATACATTTATTGCTACAAATAAAATTGTGTAGCTAATCATAAGTTTTTGCCACACGTCGATAGCTACTGTAGCAATAGTAACATTTTAGCTACAATAAATTATTTGAAACAAAATATTGTAGCTAAATGAATACTTTTGCTTCAAGTTTTAAAAATTTGTGACAGTACTTAAATGATATAGCCACAAATTTATTGTTATAACCGAATTCTGTAGCTAATCATTAATATTTTGCAATGAGTTGAAACTTATTATAGTTATAATAACTTTTTAGCCACAATAAAATATTTAAAATAAAATATTGTAGCTAAATGAATATTTGTGCTTCAAGTTATAAAAATTGGTGGCAGTATATGTTAAGCTAGCCACAAATTTCTTGCTATAATATTATTTCGTAGCTAATCATTACTTTTTGCCGCAAATTAGAACTTCATATAGCAATAATAACATTTTAGTCATAATAAATTTTTTAAATTAAAATGTAACTAAATATATAATTTTTCTTCAAGTACTACAAAATCATGGCAATAGTTGGCTTAGTAGCTATAATATTTGTCACGCTAAAAGGATACCACAAAATTGATAAGCTAAAAATTTATAATTGATCATTAATTTTTAATTTTTTTGTCTACAAGGTAAATCTAGCCTCATTAAATATTTGAATAACATTTTATAGTCAAATAAGTATTTGTCTTCTAAAATAAAAATAGTTAGATAAATGTTAACACTATTTTTCATCACAAAATTAATAGCCACAAACTTAAAGTCACGATAAACTTACAAGTTAATTATAACTCTGAACGTAGTTAGGATTGTCACTGCAATAATAGTATTTTAACCACAATAAATTATACGTACAAAATTACATAAGTGAATATTTTTAATCAATGACACAAATAAGAGTTTCTCAAACAATATCAAGTTATGAAAAATCAATTTTAACTACAAAAGTTAGATTTTCTCAAAATAATTGAAACTATGGTAATTATGTATAAATTGAAGTATTAATAAACTTTAAAATAACAAAACTAAATTTCAAAAGTTAATCTTCAATAATAAATCATTTATATGCCTATTTGTAGTCTCAAAACTTATCAATTTACTTTTTATTTATCAAACTCATATTTTATTTTATTGCAACATGTTATATTTGGATGTTAATTATATATTAACATATATAGAGAATTTATGTATGTCTAGCACTTAACTATTTTTTATGTAAGTACTTAGAGTAACTTCTTATATATTTAAGATTTATTTAAAATATAATTAAGTAGAACTTTCTGATGGTTTTGGTGAATTTCGTTTTGACAAATGACCAAAGCTCCAAAATAAATACAATGAATATATTTAACACTACAAAAAATTAATGAAATTATAATTCATATCACTTTTATATAATTATGTTATCGCTTTTTACACAAAGAAATACGAAATTAATTGATACTTAAGTCCACATAAAAACTAGTTATATTATAATTCTTATTAAATATAATGAAATTAAAGCCAATCGATTTGTCAGATTGGAGGTTTCTGAGAGTGGCAGTGTTTTGGCCCATACCGTCGCTCGTTCTTCATTATATGATCACATTCGCGCGATCGTCATTTATGTGCTCTTAGAGATGCGGTTTGGCACGGACGTGCCAAGCATGTCACAGTTGATGCTGAGGGAGTTTTGAGGTTGCAGGGTCACTTATGCGTTCCTGATGTTGATGGCCTTCGTGAGTTAATATTGCAGGAGGCCCACAGTTCCAAGTATTCCATTCATCCGGGCGCCGCGAAGATGTACCACGACTTGCGGCAGCACTATTGGTGGCGTAGAATGAAGAAAGATATTGTGGCATATGTAGCTCGGTGCTTGAATTGTCAGCAGGTTAAATATGAGCACCAGAGACCGGGTGGTTTGATGCAGCAGATTCAGCTTCCGAGTGGAAGTGGGAGCGTATCACGATGGATTTTGTAGTTGGACTTCCACGGATTCCGAGGATGGTTGACGCAGTATGGGTTGTGGTTGACAGGCTGACCAAGTCAGCACATTTCAT
>ML290933.1:0-20302 GCA_005239495.1 Nicotiana undulata | reverse complement strand
GGTCGCACCTGCGATGGCCTGGACCGCACCTGCGGTCTCGCGCCTGCGGACTTTGGGCAAGGGTCTGGGGTTCGCACCTGCGAGGCTGGGACCGCATGGGCGGTCCCGCACCTGCGGCTGGGCAACCGCACCTGCGGTCACACAAGCTGTTGTGCACCAGCAGTGGTTTTTTCTGAATTTTGGCCTCGTGCGGGGTCCGGGAGGCACCTGGGCCCACCCGAGCCCCCGTCCAAAAATACCAACAAAGCCCAAATCATTAAACGGACTTGCTCGAGCTCACGGAACACTCAATACAATGCTAAAACTCAAAATCACTCTCCAAAACCCCTGAATTCAAACTTAAGAACTTTGAAATTCTAGAATTCACTTTAACGCGCCGAACCGGCCTAAACCACTCGGAATGACTTCAAATTTTGCAGATAAGTTATAAACGACACAACGGAACTATTCCCGGTCTCGGAATTTCATTCGGACCTCGGGAACATAAAATCACTTCTCAAGCCACATTTCAAATTCTTTAGAAACCTCACAAGTTCATTAACTCCATTTTCCTCACTTGGACCCGAAACCAATCAAATGAAACCCGTTTTACACCAAAACTCACAGATAGGACAAACAACATATAATAAACCTGTTCCGGCTGCGGAACCATAACACGGGCCCGGTAACAAGGTTTTCACATAATTATTCACTTTAACATTCCTTTAATATTTTCAGAAAACAATTTTCTTTAAAAATTCATTTCTCGGGCTTGGGGCCTCGGAATTTGATTCCGGGCATACGCCCAAGTTCCATATTTTCCTACGGACCCTCCGGGACCGTCACATCACGGGTACGGATCCGTTTACCAAAAATGTTGACCAAAGTCAACTTTATTCAATTATTCAATTCAAAAATCCCATTTTAATCAAATTTTCACATAGAAGTTTCCCGGCTACCTGCCCGGGCTGCGCACGCATATCGAGGTGAGATTAATGGAGGTTTTCGAGGCCTCGGAACATAGATTTAGCTGGAATTACTCAGGATGACCTTTTGGGTCATCACACTGCTACCCAACTCAAGATATTGGTGGATCGTCAACTATACTAGTAGGTGTCCCTTCTGTAGCACGTGCCTCTCCTCGGCCTTTACCACTGCCCTAACCCCTAGAAACACTGGCCCTGGGGTAGTATCATCAGTAACTGCAACTTGTGTCCTCACCATATGTGAGGCAATAGAAAGACAAATGCTCAAACGCCGATATTAATAAATCCGCATAATAGGAATGAAAGAAGTGAAATTTTTCTAGTAGTTCCGTATCCTCTCGAAGATAAGTACAGATGTCTTTGTACCGATCCGCAAGATCTACTTAACTTGCTCCTGACTCGTACAACCTATTAATATAGAGCTATGGTACCAACTTATCACGACCAAAAGTCCCACCTTGAGGATCGTGATAATACCTAGTCACTAAAACTAGGTAAGCCAGTTATTTATCAATTTTTAAAGCATTAAGGATGTTATATACTGAACAGAGTTAAACATAAATGCGGAAATAAAGATGATACAATGCAACACGGTAATAATCACAATATATCCAGAACTATGCAGTACAGAGTCACGAACTCTAACTGAATAGATAGAAATAACTCAAATACAATACTATTCGGATAGAGAATTTACAATACAAATGTAAATAAAGGACTTTAAGGAACTAAGAAAAACAAGCAGCTCTACCTTGAATCCTCACGATCAAAGAAAACTCTCACTGCCCGGATCTGCTATCTCCAACACTTAGATCAGCATAAAAATCTTTAAAAGTATAGTATTAGTACAACACAGTCAGTACCCAGTAAGTATCAAAACTAACCTCGGTGGAGTAGTGACAAGGTTCAAGTCAAGACATACACTAATCAATTTCCTATGCAAAATATCAAAAATCAGCAAAAAGGAATAAAAAAAAGAAAGCAATAATTGTAATCTCATCAACTTAAGCGACAATCATTTGAACAAATAAAGGTCCAATCCAAGATAAATCATCAAATAGAATCACACACACATGGCACCTCGTGCCCAAATTATCAATTACTCTCGCATGACAAAGACATTGTACCACAACATAAGTCACACCTCGCACGACAAAGACCTAATGCCATGATATTTACCATGACCGCACGGCAAAGCCTCATGCCATAATATGTACCACAACCGCATCTAAAGGACATCGTACCACAATATATACTACAACAGCACAATAAAAAGCCGGGACACAATATGTACCACAATCGCACAACAATGACCTCGTGCCACAATATGTACTACAACTGCGTCCCTGCGTCCATTCCAATGACATATTCAAAGGAATTTACCCTGAATCAAATGAAATAATGCATGATAACACTTTCTTTTTATTTTAATCTATTATGTTACCAACAAAATAACAGAATGTGAGTAACAACTCCACGTAGGTAAATCCATCTTGGCAGCCAAATCATCAAGTAATAACAGAGACATAGAGTAGCACATTGGAATCAACACAACAAATCACGTAAAACGCATGACACACATAAGGAAGTCACAGGCACAAGTAAGAACACCCTTTTTTTTATCAACAACATGCCCCCAGGCCTTCACATATCATCCCCACATATCCACCATTATGTCACCGCGTTGACAATATAATAAGGTCATGACCCAAAATCCACTAGTCGTGATGACACCTAACTCGACCCGCTAGGAAATCCAAATAACAGAAAACCACAATATAATGATAATGATAAGAGTAAAAAAAACTGAATTTTATACAACCCCCCAAGGACTGGTAGTACAAATCATGAGCTTTTAAGATTTAGAATTTACACATCTAGTATGAAATAAATACATCATATGTTCGAAATATACATGAAAAGATTTACAAATCAAAAACTACTAAGAACAAGGGGTAGCTATAGTCGAAATGTGGGTACATCCTAAATGCCAGCTCCCGCCATACACAACAATATCAGCTCCGGAATATGCATGCAAGGTGCAGAAGCGTAGTATGAGTACAACTAACCCCATATACTCAATAAGTAACAATACTAACCTTAGGATGAAAGTATAGACGAGCTCGGGAGAAGGTTAGAGTCCAACACAAAAGTCCAAGAACAACTCGTAACAATATAATAAAAATAGTGCAAGTAATAATTCAAAGATATTATGTTCAGCTCTTACACAGTTACGGAAAACAGGCATGCTATTCAGGAATAACAATAAAACCCTAATCTTTCACCGAAATCACCAAAATATGAGTATATCAGGAAACTGTGATTTTTTCCAAAACCTTTCAACAACCGATAAGATATTTATTATCAGATAGAATGAGAAAAGTACATCTCTATGCATCAATGTCAATATGCATGTCAAGTCATGAATGTCAAAATACCTTATAGCATGAGGAAATGCATCTTTATGCCTACATGACAAGTACATATGTCAAATTTAATGCATCATAGTGATAAACCCATTTACTCAGACTCTTAGAGTACCCAATCTCATTCTGTCACACTCCCATTCATCATACTCAATCACTCGGCACACTCACTCACTCGGCACAGTACGACCTGTGCTCACTGCTAGTATGACAGACTCCAGAGAGGCGGATCCTACCCAAGTGCTAATATAAGCCAATACGGCATGCTGTGGCGTGCATCCCGATCCCATAATGAGTTAATAAAGCTTGTTGCCGTGTGAAACCTGATCCCATAAACAACCGGTACGGTGTGCAACCCGATCCTCTAAATGTCACTCTCAATTCGGCCCTCAGGCCCCAACTCAGTCATCAATCTCTCTAGTTTCTTCGACTAATAAACCTCATACCAATCAACCCAACAAATGATAACATGATGTAACAATAAATGATAACAGAGACTGAGCTATGATATGCAAATGAATAAATATGACTGAGTATATAATGGCAGTTTAAGCAAATAACTCATAGAGATGAACTCAGTGGGTCCCAACAGAAAAAGCGTATAGCGTAAACATGATTTCTGAATGATTCACAACTCATATAATCAAACAAGTAGGGAGAAAATGGATGTTACAAGATATAACAACAAAACAAGTCCGGTCATAGTCTAATAGTTAACTAGAATCATGGTTTCCTCGTTGTGTACCAACACGCTCGTCACCTAGCATCCAAGTCACCTCAATACATCTCTTATAACATAGTTCCCAAGGTTAAATAACCTCAAATCCAAGTTTAGATATGTTACTTGCCTCGAACAAGACAAATAAAATACTTAGCAAGCCAAACAATGAAAGAAACACGCAAAAACTCATAACCACTCATCAGATCAAAAAGTCATGGAGCTTTGACGCCCAACCAGAACCTTAGCTCAAATTCTAAGCTGACTTCCGATATTACTCTTATAAACATATTGTAATCAAATTCAATAACAATAACTTCAGGCCAAAAGATTTCATCCCATCAAATACAAGCTAGTGTACTGACATGCCACACCAATACTACATAGAGCCACAAATCGTGCAATCCGTGCACCAATAGGCAACAACTCAAATGGGCTTAAACATGGAAAGTGATTCAAATGAGAGAATCGCTCCACAAGCTTAGCAAGTACCACCACAAACACAATGCAATGAACCCATCACACATAGTAGAACCAAGACACACGAATCTAACACAAAGGATCATATTACAACATAACTCCGTTGCAATGCGCGACCCTATCCAAACACCGGTCCATATGAAATACCTCAAGCCACAATGCTAAAAAAATCAACAACCACACGCAATTCGACATCAAGTACACGAAGTGCATGGCTATAACCATGGAGGAACGAATAACACCATATACCACAAACAGGAAAGACCATAACCAATGCGCGATCAACCATTCAACACCCCAATAACCATCTCCCTCGAATTCCTCTACAAGGTCCAAATAATACCACATCATTTGTGCATATAACCAACAAATCACAACTCCTTGTAGCATAGAAGAGTAGCATATAGAACATCTTAGCACACGAACAAGCTCAATCCTAACCGAATGACCCACCACTCAACACTAACAATTCTGAGTTAACAAATATGACTTGACGTAGATACACATCCTCATTGGGCCTACCGATGGGCCCCAAAATCAACTATGGTTAACCCCTAATGGACAAATAGTCCTCCAAAATTCCACAATGACCTAACCATAACACATACTACCATTTGGATAACTTTAGCCACATCTTCACAGTCCACAACCACGAAACAATCTGCTTCTAAGAACTCCCAATCTCAAAATCCAAAGAACACACGAATCAGTATAGTTGATTCCAACTCCACCAACCGAATATCTAACACATCTCTCGTATACGATCATCCCAAAAGGAATACTTCTATAATTCTTCATGCCACATTGCAAAATCTGAACTTCAGTAGTCGATCAATCAAGCGAGTACCATAATACAAATAAAGCATCCATAAGTCAAAACACATCGCGCCTTCTGAAATGCGCACCCACTAATCGCAACACCAAGCAGTAATAAAATTGATACAATCATCTTAAACCATCCATGGGGTCTAAGAATTCATGACTTTCCATTTGAAACTGAACCGTATACTTGCACAAGAAAATCCTAATTTCACACCATGAACCACCTCTATTAGGCCATCATATAAAACACGAGAACCTTATTATTAACTCTGAGTCACAAGTAAAATACATACTCATTTAGCTAGAAACCTTCCGCTTGTTTCCACCCAAGAGAAAATTACATCACACAACATATCCCTCATACCTGTAGATAATATCTATCTTAAAATGTTGTAGAAATCATCGAGAACACTTCGAAACCCATTTGCACATAACCAAGCCATTGGAATTGGATCCCTCTAACTCAACCAAGTCACGCAGATCGCCAAACCCAAGAGTATTCCCTTATCACATGTAAGAACAAAAAGAACAGAGCATACCATTACCTTACTGATCCAACCTACTACCAAGTTGTCCTATTACCTCCGAATTTCTTCTGAATTGCCTTCAAGTTAACACTTGGTTTGCTAACACACTACAATCCTTTACTCAACGCTCACCACGAGAGATCCTAGCATGAAACCACATCTCCTTAAAGCCCAAAAGCCATTGATTCCTTTTTTTAAGAACTCAAAACACCACAACTAAGATACCCATTTATAGGAGACCTTCCGTGAATCTAAAGTTGTTTCCTTACCCAGTGTCATACTGAAATATAAAATTTATATTGATACAGAAATATCATGAGTCTCAGCTACTATGAACCTTGAATCCATTAAAATCATCTTGAGATTCATCCACCCTATTATAATCTCAAATGCACTGCCCAAACAAGTCGAACGACATCTGCCCCATTATCACAAGAGCACCCAAAAACGTAATCCACACCTCTAAGAAACTGAATGAATTCCTACTCCATGCGCACTACATCCGTCATAAATAACAACTCAAATAATTCCATGACTTCCATATACCCATAAATTTTAATATAACATGTATCCAAAAATGTTCCTTACCCAAGTAATACTCAATCTCAACCTCTGCAAGTCATAACTGATTCGAAAGTATGCCCCAAATTGAAACAAGTACAATACATAGCCATGTAATCTAATCGTCGATAGTAAACTCCCCTACTTGGCTCAATGCCATAGACAAAAACACGGGATAACTCACTATACCCATACTTTATTACTGCCATAATCTTGTAATGAGATTCAACTTAATCCTTCACAAGCTCCTGCAATAGAACCCATAAAATACATCAAATCATCCGCTAAGCACACATTCATTCTCGTGACAGTCAGGTCAACTTTCTTAACCGATCCAAACTCAAATCGCAACACATATATCTCGTTGGTAGAAAGAACTCTCAATAGAATATCATAAGGATAACATATCTGTACACCACCCCGCATGAGATAACCCACTTGCTTAGCCTCAAATTAGCATTTCACTACGCCCTACCATGGCCAAAACCATCATGCAATCACTTAACCTTCCCGAGTCTAAACTCGTCAACAAGACATAAGAATCTATTTCATCCCATAGATGGACAACATGAAAGATCCCTTAACACGATCATAACTCGAGACTGTGCAACATAGCAAGACAGAAATCAAGCATCCAATAGCCCTTTTCAAATCCCAAGAAACCTTCGTCATCACATCAAGACATCTGAACACATCCCGCAGTCATACAACAATTATTATATAGTCATCCAACCACTCACTACGCCATCAATCCCGCACCTAGGGGCACAACCAAACATATGAGTCCAAAGCACATACTGACGCAACTAAAACCACGGAGCCCAAGCTGCGATCAAAACCCGGCCTCGAGTCCTCCAAACTGGAACAACTCCAAAACATAGCAACGCATTTCACATCTCATCCATGGAATCCAAAAGGCATTAAAGCACAACTATACGAGCGCTCACATACGCATATGAGTGAGTTTGAGGAATTCAAAGAGATACGCTTCAAGATGAATCAATGTCGCACAATAAGGAAACAAAGATGGGGAGTTTATTCTAAATGCCTTGTAGCATCTCGAAGATAGGTTTGAACGTCATCATACTGATCCGCGAGACTGTACTAGACACTTTCTTATAACTCGTAGAATCTATGAACCTAGAGCTCCGATACTAACTTGTCATGACCAAAAATCCACTAGTCGTGATGGCACCTTACCAACCCGCGAGGCAAGAAAAATAACAATAAACCACAATATAATGATAACGATAAGAGTAAAAAATAAAACAACTGAATATTATACAACTCCCTAAGGAGTGGTAGTACAAATCATGATATTCTAATATTTAGAGTTTACAAAGTTAATATGCAATAAGTAGATAATCTATTCGAAATATACAAGAACAGAATTATAAATCTAAAGCTACCAAGAACAAGAAGCGAATATAGCCGAAACTCAGGTACATCTTCAATGTCAGCTCCCGCCATACACAACAACATCAACTTTGCAAGCTGCACACAAGGTGCAAAAGTGTAGTATGAGTACAACCGACCCCATGTACTCAATAAGTAACAAACCTAACCTTAGGTTGAAAGCAGTGACGAGCTTGAGAGAAGGTAAGTGTCCAATACCAAAGGCCAACGATAACTCGTAACAATATACTAAAAATAGTGCAAGTAATAACTCAAAGATATTATGTTCAGCTCGTTCACAATTACAAAGAGCAGACATGCTTTTCAAGTATAAAAGTAAAACCTTAAACTTTCATCGAAAATACCAAAATATGAGTATATTAGTAAACTGTGATTTTCCCCAAAACCATTCAATAACCGATAAGATATTTTATTATCAGATAGCATGAGGAAAGTATATCTCTATGCCTACATATCAATATGCATGTCAAATCATGAATGTCACAATACCTTATAGTATGATAAAATGCATCTCTAAGCCTACATGCCATGGATGCATGTCAAATATAATGCATCATAGTGATAAACCCATGTACACACAATCTTAGAGTACTCAATCTCACTGTCTCGCACTCCCACTCATCACAATGAATCACTCAGCACCCTCAATCACTCAAAACACTCAATCACTCAGCACACTCAATCACTCGTCATACTCAATCACTCAACACTGTACGGTACCTTCTCTCACTCCTGGTATGATAGACTATGAAGGGGCAAATCCTTCCCAAGAGATAATTTAAGTCAACATGGCATGCTGTGGCGTACAACCCAACCCCTTAATGAGTCAATGAAGCCTGCTGCGACGCGTAGCTCGATCCCATAAATATCACTTACAATGTGGCCCTCAGGCCCCAACTCAGTCATCAATCTCTCTAGTCTTGACAAGTCTCATGCCAATCATCCCAAACAATGATAACCTTATGTAACAACAAATGATAACAGAGAATAAAATATGTTATGCAAATGATTGAATATGACCGAGTATATAATTGCAATTTAAGAAAATAACTCAATAGTAGAGATGACCTTAGTGGGTCCCAATAAAATAAGCATATAGCCTAAAAGTGATTTCTAAAAGATACGTAGCTCATGTAATATAACAAGTAGGTAGAACATCGATGTAACAAAATATAACATCAAAACAAGTCCTGTCATGGTCTAATAGTCAACTAGAATCGTGATTTCCCCATTGCACGCCCACACGCTCGTCATCTAGCATGTGCGTCACCTCAACACATCTCTTATAACATAGTTCCCAGGGTTAAGTACTCTAAAATCCAAGTTTAAATATGTTACTTACCTCAAAAAAGTTAAATCCAGTACCGAGCAAGACAACTAATACTCTAGAAATTCCATCCCACGCGTATCAACCTCTGAATAACTCAAAACTTTACAAAAGCAACTCAAATACATCAAATAATGCCTAAGAAAATAATCCCAAATGATAAATGCCGAATCTTTACACATTTACTTAAAGTCAACAAAAAAGTCAAACTCGATCCCGTTCCTCTGAAGTCAACAAATCTCACAAAATCCGGCAACCCACTAAATTACGAGTCCAACCATACTAATTTCACTCGAATTTGAATATGAATAAATGTTCAAACCTAAAAAATTCACTTTAGGAAAGTTCAGACAAAACCCCCAATTTCTCTTTAAAATTCATAATCCAAATACCAAAATGGAAGATAGATTCATGAAACATAATAAAAAAGTAGAACATTTACCCCGATCAATGCGGTGAAAATCGCCTCCAAGATCGCCCAAATCCGAGCTCCATAACTCAAAATATGATAAAATAACCAAGACCTTCGATATAGAGTACTTTATACGCGATTCTAGAGGTAACCTTTTCAGTCGTGATCGTGATTCAAAAATCATCCAACACACATTTTAACCTTCGCGATCGCGGCCATTTCCCCGCGATTGCGATGAACAAATTTCCACTAGCCTTCCCAAACGCTTCTCAGGTAGTTTGTAGTATATCAGCAATAACTCTTTGTACAAAACTCCAAATGACAAATGGTTTGATTTTCTGAAAAATAGACAAAGGGCAGCAAATTTTGTTTTTGGATTATCTCCAAATTTCTTATAGATTGCAAGATATAAGCTTCTAAATTCGGGTCCCTGACAACATAATTTCTTCTACACGATCGTAAAAAGGCTTCCACGATGGAGATTTAGAGTGCCCAAAATAGCAATTTGCTCTTCGCGAACGCAACCCAAAGTCCGCGATCGCGATGCGCACCCTTGTGGCCAAAAACCAGCAACTAAAAATGTCCTACAAATGGTCAAAAACCACCCCGAAACTCACCCAAACCCCTTGGTACCCCGTCCGAACAAACCAACAAGTCTCAAAACATATTACAAACCTACTCGAGGCTTCAAATCACATATTAACATCAAAATCACGAATCGTCAATCAAGATGAATCAATTAAGTTCATGAACTTTAAACTTTGAAACAAGCGTCCAATTTTAAGTCTAACCAATCCGAAATGAATCCAAATTTTGCATACAAGTTCGGAATGACATAACAAATATGTTCCATCTCCCGGAACAACAATCTGAACCTCGATAACATCGAAGTCTACTCCCGGTCAAACTTATGAACATTTCAAAACTTCAAATTTCCAACTTTTGCCAAATAATGTGAAACCTTCTTGAAACACCCGAATGCAAATTCGGGCGAACACCTCCAAAATCGCCATCTGAACATAACGGAACCATCAAAACTTCATTTCGGGGTCAAGTACATAAAAGTCAAACTTGGTCAGCTTTTCCAACTTAAAGCTTCAAGCATGAAATTCATTCTTCCAAACTAATTCTGAATCACCCCAAAACTAATACTGACGATATTCAGAAGTCATAATAAATCATACATAGTTACTCATGTTTTCAAACCGCTGAGCAAAGTGCAAATGCTCAGAACGACTAGTTGGGTTGTTACACATAATAGCCACCTTTATTGCTCCTCCATGACAATATATCAATAGATACACATATCGATCCGCCCTGACAATAACATAATAACAACCAATATCACTCTCCCTAGACACTAACACAATAGACACCCTTAGCACTCCGCCCAGATAGTAACATAATAGTCACCTGTATCACTCCACCTAGACAGTAAAACAATAGTCATCCGTATGACTTCGCCCAGAAAGTAACACGATATTCATTTGTATCACTCCACTCAGACAATATATTAATAGCCACTTGTATCTCTCCACACAATCAGCAATAGTGAAATACCACCCTTTTGATACGCGCAATAACAATCAATCCACAAAACATGTCTACATATGCCACAATATCACAAGACAATAGTATCAGAGATTTATCATGATAGAAGCTCATAGCTTATTAACAAAGTGCATAAGGACACATCAATAATATAGAAGTGTAGAGTGGTGTTCAACATAAAAGCATGAGGGCTAACTCAAACTACCAAGAATATCACAAAACGCGCAACTTAGACAAATAAGGAATTAAAAATCCTAAAACATGATATCTATCATGGAATATGAACTCATGTAAACACTCATAGTGAAATTACGTAAAACAAATATTTATCAATCAAGATAAAGCGGTAAAAGAAACATCGGGTCAAATTCGGTCATAACCAACACATACGTCTGTATACACACTTGTCATTTTATGTGCATGTCGTTCACATTGTATAAATAATGCAATCAAACCAAATCATACGAGGAAGATCCCTCACATAAATTTAGGCAAGATACTTACCTCAAATAAGCTAAATCAATCTACTAATAAGTACTTGCCTCAAATAAGCTAAATCAATCTACTAATAAGCCCTTCCCGAATAAGCCACCGAACGGCTCGAATCTAGCCAAAATAAGTTTATATGATAAATAAAAGGAAACTATTCAAAAACAAAGTTCGATCTGGAACAAAAATAAAAAGTTCAACGTCGGGACCCCACCCCGGAACCTGACAAAACTCACAAAATTCGAAAACACTTTCAAATACGATTCCAACCATAACATTTTTATTCAAATCAGGCCCCAAATCGAAAAATGTTTTTACTAAAATCTCTAATTTCTTTCACTTAGATTCATCAATTAAATGTTAAAAACAAGGATAAAATTATGAAATATAGCCAAATAAGAGTCAAGAATACTTCAATGCAAATAGTGAAAATCCCCTCCAAAATAGCCCAAATCGGAACTCTCTAACTCAAAATGTATAAAATAAAAAAAACCCTCAAAATAGATTACTTAAATAATTCTTCCTAGGTTCTTCTTTGCAATCACGGGACCTAATTCTCGATCACGAAGAACAAATCATTAGCTGCCAAAATCATTCTTCGTGAACGCGGTCTGGAGCCCTCGAACGCAAGCTCAACTGGCCTACATGAATGCGGAGGCCAACCAATTGTGCCCCTTCCAGCTATTCCTCTACGCAATCGCGACACACAAGATGCGACCACGATGAACATCTGCCTTTCAGGCTCTGCGAACTGGGCTACCACCTCGTGAATGCGATGAGCAAATCATAATCCACCTAAAATAAACTTTGTGATCATGATTGTCCTTCCTCTATCGTGATGAACTACAGAACATAAGAAAAAACAACAACTCCAAATATGAGTGAAATGGTCTAAAACACACTTGAGGCCTCAAGGACCCCGTCCAATCACACCAACCAATTCAAAAATATAACCTAGACTTACTCAAGGCCTCAAATAACACCGGAGAATATTACAACTACGAATCGCACAAAAATTCAAGTCTAATGAACTAATGAATTTGTAACTTGCAAAACCCACGCCGAACAATATCAATTTATCTCGGAATGACCTCAAATTTTGGATGCAAGTCTCACATGACACACCAGACCTATACCAACTTCCAGAACACAATCCGAACCTGATATCAACAAAGCCAACTCTCGGTCAAACCTATCAATCTTCCAAACCTTAAGCTTTCCAACTTTCACAGATTCAAGCCAAAATAATAGAGGAGCCTCCTAATCCACATCCGAGCATACGCCTAAGTCTAAAATTACCATCCAGACCTAACAAACCCATCTAAACTCCGACCCAAGATCAAATACATAAAAGTCCAAAACGAATGTTATACATCCAAGTCACGACCTAGAACCACAAAACAAATGTTATACCCTATGTTTTTGTACGTGAAAGTACGCCATAAGTAAATTGATGGAAGATCGAAATGAGAGGTTACATCCGCATTTTCGTATGTTAAAGTTTCGTCGTAAGTTAATCGACGTAAGTTCAGGAATGAGATTATTTTTAGATTATAAGTATTATGCTATTTCAAACAAGTAATGAGTAAATTCGTGAGGGTGAGGGGGTAAGCAAATCGAAGAAAATGAATTTTGTCGAAGTTTGACATTTTGAGATAAAATATGTTCCAAGCTTCAATACCCCATATTTATGGACTAGTGTCATACAAAGTACCATATGACCATGATAGCAAGGTGTATAAAGTGTGTTAAAAGTGAGTATTATTTTAAGTAATTTGATATAATTTTTAATTATGTGGATAATTAAGTAATTAGTGATTTAGTGGACGATTAACTAATTAATTAGTTTATTTGGATAAGGTTGATTAATCTCCTTGACGTGGTAGCATGTGTGAATTTAATCAAGCCTAAATGTGACTAAGGATGTTATGTTATAAGGTGACATTAAGAGAATTCTTCTTGTGACTTAGTCATTATTGTAGTGGGGCCCACATCCAATAAATTAATGAGAGTTCTTTAAACTAGTTTGAATCTCTACAATTCAAAGAGAGCTTCAGTAAAGATAATGTATCAATAGTAACATGAGTTACTTCAACAATTCATACAAATATGTTATTATGTAATGGCAACGTGAATTTTCAAATTCCAAGGGAGCACGATACAATATTTCTGAAGAATATTGTACGGATTTTTCCCTACTCCAGGTATGTTAAGGTTAAGCCCTTCCTTCATTTTGGCATGATCTCGTAACTACATGTGTTTGATAACGAGGCATAAAGAGAAGTTCATAATCTTGAATTCATGTACACTATCCTAGTCTCATAAGTTACAGTATTTTCCCTTATTGGGACTTCATATTCAATTGAGTATTGTCTTCCTTCAGTCAAGAGAACGGATGGTCTATATATACAGTATTACAGTTGTTTCCCCACCATCGAGATATAATTGGTGGGCAGTCCCCTATTGGGAAACCTCTTATCAGATGGTAAGTTATGTACCGAGCCTCTTGTGGCCGAGCGCGTATGAGCGAGCCCAACATGGCCGAGATACAGATCCTAGTATGGTCGAGCGCCTATGAGCGAGCCTACTACGATAGAGAAGTTACACGTTCCGAGCCTTATAGGGCCTGACATCTATTTTATTTACTATATTGAGAGAGCTGAGCCAGTATCAGCAGGTAAGTATATCCCCAGATCATCTTTGACTCTCAGTTACTTTCAATTATTATATTATCAGTTCAGTTCCAGCTTTAAGTTATTTTATTGCCTTGCATACTCGGTATGTTATTTCGTACTGACGTCCCTTTTTGTGGGGCACTGCATTTCATGCGTGCATGTTCAGACAGACAGGTAGACCTCCTCAGTAGGTGTTGCCCAAGTTCATCTTTATCGGTAAGCTCCACGTCCTTCGGAGTTGTCAGGTCTAGAGTTTTGTGTACATCTCGTGTCTATATGTATATAGGTTATGGGAAGATCAGGGCCATGTTTCGATCACAGTACATCCATCTGTAGAGGCTTGTAGACATATCTTGTCAATTAGTGCAGTATGTTGGGCTTGTAGGCATTGTATGTATAAATTTTTTGGTTTGTTAGCTGTAGTAGTTATGACGACCTTGTCGTCCCATCTTTATATTGCATTTAGTCAGCGTTATCTTCCATTCAATTTTATATTTTTCTTCACAAATTGTCTTACAATGTGACCTTAACCAAAGTATAAGAATCTATGTTCAGAGTCCCTTAGTCGCAATTTTGTACGCAAGGATAGGTGAGGAACCGGGTGCCAGTCTCGCCCCCCAGGTTTGTGGCATGTCAAAAGTGGTATCAAAGAAAATCTGTCCTAAGGAGTCTACAAGTCGTATCTAGTAGAGTCTTGTTTATGTGTGTGTTATGCACCACACTTATAAGTAGGAGGCTACAGGGCATTTAGGACTGTCACTCTTTCTTCTTACTCTAGATCGTGTGGTAGAGCTCAGTTGTAAGAACTCAACTTTCAAAAGTCTATCTTATTCGTAATACGACGATACCTTCATCTAGAAAAACAGTTGGTAAGAGATATGGCTGTGGAAGAGTTGACTTAGAGGAACTCGATTTTGCATCATGCTTATGATGAGTAAATGTAAGGTCTTCAGTATATCATGCGCGTACTAAGATGTGTAAACTTCTTGATAAGGAGCCTTAAGGCAAGAATATATATCCACCCATATGGTGAAAAGTACTAAGAGATTTAGAAGATAGATACATGTTTCAACAAGTAAATTAAGCAAGGTGAAGAAGGGAATGATGTACCCAGGTAGTGAAGATGATCATTATCTATAATTCAGGAAAAGAGATATAAGCATTTTGAGTTACCTTTAACAATAACAGAGGTATGTACAATTGACCACACCCATCTCATTTATGCCCTATGGAAGCTAACATAAGTAGTATAAGAGAAGGATGGATATCAGGATTCAGCTAGGGTTAGAGTGACCCAAAAAAGTGGATGAATTGTTTGTTGTTATTTAACATTTCCGAAGGATATTGCAAATGTGCTAGTAGATCTCCTTGTGAGACACCAAGATGGTGCACTCTATAATAGCACAACTAGATTTGAGTACTACAAAGAAAGGCACTGGAATCATGGAAAGGATAAATATTAACTAAGTATGGCTCCCGTCCCTAGTAGAGTGAGAATGTTAGGCAACCCGAAGATACAGGGGATGAAGCAAGGGTAGCTAAAAGCAAAAGAATGTGTTGTTTGAGTTTTCAGAATAAAGTGATAGACAGAAATAATAGCGGGGAAATAAGAAGAGATTTAATGATGGATTATGCGTATGGTGTGATACATGGATGACCATGGTAGATCGAATGATAGTATACATAGTCTATATTTAAGGGAAGGAAAAGACGAGAGGTGACAGTCCTTGAGGCAACAAAAGAGTACTGGTCATAAAGTCACATCCTCATTTCCAGAAATAAGTTAGACCTAGAGTAATAGAAACCAATATGGATTGGTGAACAAGATAAAATAAACATGAATTAGAGACTGGGTGGTTTGATAATGGTCGACATCATGAGAATTTCAGATATCTAAAATTGACAACCGAAGAAGATTCATGAGAAGTTCAGAGAATGGTTATTCAGGAAGACGCTTCCCTAAAGCAAGCAATGTGATCAAAGTTAAGCTTAAAGGGTTATATGTGCCAGTTACACTAAGTGTCACCCTCACGAGTAAGGAAATTTGTTATCCTTAGTAAAAAAGGATTACCGCAAGGCGAGTAAGGGTCGTCGATGATGTGAAAAGAAGCCAAAGATTAAGAGGTAAAACATCTAGACGTAGATAATGATAGCACTAAATTTTAGTACTCCACTAAAGGGATGAATATGGATTGATGTGACATTAAGTCAGAATTAAGTGGTTATAGTATTTATGGAATGGTAAAAGAATAATGCGACAAAAATGTAAAAGGGATGTGATTGCACTTATTCAAAGCCTATAGATAGGATACGATTCCAGAACATTATGAAAACACGACGTCAAGGAGAAGAAGTGAGGGTTCCTGCCCAAGATGTTATTGATAAATAAGGAGCTAATACTAGACGAAAGTTAAGACAAAGGAAATAACCCAAGAAGGATTGCGTGGTGTATTGATATGAGAGTGGGCCAACAATTAGTTAGTAGTTGATTCAGGAAGAGACTAGGAAGAGCCTAGTTATGACTAGGTAAGAGGATACAGACAAATCAATAAATCGTTCAAGATAAATAGAGTGAACCCCAACATTGGGAATTTAGTCTCGCAGATATGACATCGTGACCTTGAGAAATATTCAGATAGGAGTTGTGGTAGTTAAAGATACTGTATGAGTGTTAGGGGATAATAGTCAAAGCTTCAGTTCAGGAGTAAACGTACATGCACATAAGTGTGGAGGTAAGTAACTAAAGAATTTTATAGGTGAGTACGAACATTAAGAATTCCATTCGGTATACGATGTAATAAGCTTGCAGCTTTACTAAGGCCAAAAGGTATCCCTAAGTACTACAACAAAAGATTTTCTAAGGAAATAAGAAAGAAGGCTCCAACCTAAGATCAGTGACCTAAAGAAGGAATAGTCTTATAACAATAGTCTCACAACGACATTGTATGTCCTCCATAAGAAAGTGGCACCTACCGTGGCTAATAAATGAGAAGTAAAATCAGAAGTGATATTCAAGATCATATGAGTGGTATGGGATTCCAACATGCGTGGGAAATAATATAAGCTAAGTATGCACGCAACAAGGGGGCAAAAGACCAGGAAAAGTAATGTCTTACATTTAAAGAAATATGAGAAGGAACGAAAAGAATTATTCGATCAACGATCAAGAGTTAGCTACGTTATAAACTCACTTAAGATTTCGGATTATTATCCATGTAGCATATATGTTGACAATCATACATCCGTAGAAGACTCCGGTATAAGTTAAAAGAAAGAATTGAGCCCAGGTCATAGACAAAGGATTGATTGTTAAAAGACGGTATCATGGATAGTCCATAGCGTACATGAAGGGATAAAGTTAGATCTAATACCATGAGTCGTATATCGGAAGATAGCTTAAGTTCTACATAAATGTATATTAGAGGAAAAAGGAAACTAAAGAGTTACATCAACTAAGTAAATCAAGAGTTTGATTATTGGACCCATGAAATTATGGACATCGTGATTGAGAACATTGCAGAATCACTCTTAATATAAGAGGTATAAGTGAGACAATACAGTAGCCATATTTTATAACGGCTCTACCATAAAGCCAGTTAGAAGAGTACCAGTCTCATAAAAAGTTAGTATAAAGCTCTCATCGAATCATGTAAAGAGGTGCAAGTATCATAATAGAAGTTTAAGTTTTGGATGTGAATTATACCTATGTAGACGGGAAGTTATGAAAGAGATAAAATATGTGATGCGATATTTTAAAGTAAGTAAGTTAAATGTGAACAACGTATGAGATACTCAAGTGCATAAGGTTGTGAATAATCCATACTTCGGATAGAAGGCTAAAAGCATTGGGATTCAGTATCTAGGAAGGATAGCGGTGTCATTAGTGGAATATCTTTTAGCCTATGGTTTCTAGGTATCGAGAGGCCTAGTCAATAGAGTAAAGAAGAGTTAGAGACGATGTGATGTCTCGCTTGATGTTCCAGAATAACATAAGGAAATTGTCACGACCCAAATTTCTCCTCCGTTGGGTATCGTGATGGCACCTAGTCTTAAGGACTAGGTAAGCCTAACATTTATGGAATAATAATAATAATAAATAAAATCTAATATTTACTAAAAAGAATTCTTTATACAATGAAAATATTCTCAAAACCCGGTAGTACAAGTCATAAGATTTACAGAAGTTTACACTATAACTCCTAAATACCACTATTCAGAAATAAGTACAACAGTGTATGAACAAAAATACGACGGTGACTCCAAAATCCGCGAACGCTGTAGCGGTTTTACCTCAAGTCTCCACAATAGAAACCGCGCTGCTAACAATCGATCAGCCGGCTACGTAAAACCTGGAATCTGAACAAACATGTACAGAAGTGTCATATGAGCACACCACAATGGTGCCCAGTAAGTATCAAGACTAACATCGGTGAAGTACTGAAGAGGACTAGTCAAGACACCCACTGGTCTAAGAGCTGAACAAGTATAAATATAGAACAACAGATTATGATATTTACAAAAAGGCTTCACAATATGGCTAAGAATACAACAAATTCAATAAGGAAAGGAATAACAAGTGACAACGAAAAATCGTAAAAATATCACGAAAGAGTAAATGGAACACAACTAAATCCGGAATGTAAATATACAACAAGGACAAGTAATGACTCAACAATTTCAACTAATTTTATGTCAAGTTCTTAGTCATCTCCACGAGGTACCTAACCTCGAAAAAGTCACCGCTCACGGTGTGATGACCCAAAAAGGGTCATCATATGTAACTTAAGCTATATCGGTGTTCCGAGGCTCCGAGAGCCTCTGTTAGTCTCACCTCGATATGCGTGCGCAGCCCGGGCGTGTAGCCGGGAAGCTATTATGTGAAAATTTGATGAAAATAAGTTTTGAGAATTAATAAATGAATATAGTTGACTTTGGTCAACTTTTCTAGTAAACGGACCTGGACCTGTGATTCAACGGTCCCGAAAGGTCCGTAGGGAAATGTGGGACTTGGGAATATGCTCGGAATCGAATTCCAAGGTCCCAAGCCCGAGAAATGAATTTTTAGAAGAAATTGTTTTCTGAAAATAATAAAGGATTTTGAAAAAATGAGTAAATATGTGAAAATCCGTGTTACCGGGTCCGTATTATGGTTCCGGAGCCCAGAACAGGTTTATTATATATGACTTGTCTTATTTGTAAAATTTGGTGAAAAACGGGAGTGAATTGAGTGGTTTCGGATCAAAATGAGGTTTTGAGGTTTTAAAGAATTTGAAATGTGGCTTGGAAAGTGATGTGATGTTCCCGTGATCCTAGNTTGGGGTTTGATTTCGAGTTCCGCTGTTGTTTTTCGTGTTCCGAAAGTTCGAGCGAGTCCGCTTAGTGATTTAGGACTTGTTGGTATATTTGGACGGGGGCTCGGGTGGGCCCAGGTGCCTCCCAGACCCCGCGGGAGGCCAAAAACCAGCAAAAACCACTGCTGGTGCACAACAGCTGGTGTGGCCGCAGGTGCGGTTGCCCAGCCGCAGGTGCGGGACCGCAGGGCTCGCTGGAGCGACCCCTAGCCTATTGCCCAGAGTCCGCAGGCGCGGGACTCATCCCGCAGGCGCGGTCCAGGCCCTCGCAGGCGCGGGATTTCCCGCAGGGGCGACCAAATCCCTGCAGGAGCGGCCTCTGCAGGAGCGGATCCTTTTCCGCAGGAGCGGCCCCTTCTGGGTTGTCCCAAAACCGCAGGTGCGACCATTTTTCCGCACCTGCGGTACCGCAGGTGCGATTAGTTTTTCGCAGGTGCGAAAATCTCCTAGTTAATTCTAATTCCTAAGTCCAAAACAAAACACTTGCACGGGTATTATTAAACGTTCAGCCCTTCCTCTATCCCCAACCTCCATTAGCGAGCCTTGAGTCCATTTTTCCTCCCTTGATACTCGGGTAAGCTT
>ML290929.1:23512-72204 GCA_005239495.1 Nicotiana undulata | reverse complement strand
ATGTTCAAATTTCGAAAATTCTCGAAGGGATCACTCACCCATAGCCTAAGGATCATTAATGTGTCATTTCTACTTAAATTCATGGCCTAAAACGGATAATCACAAAATCCTCAAGAGCCCTAAAATTACTACCTAATTCTATGGTTTTAGATAATTTTATAGTGAATTTAACTAAGAATTAATATTTGAAACTAGTAAAACTATGGAATTTACTTACCTCAATAACAGTGGTGGAAGGTCCCTTGAAGAGCTCTCTAAAAACTTGAGGAGGAAGATGAAAATGGAGGAAAAATGCTAAGTCCCGTATTTTATAAAACTGCCCAGGGATTCCTTTACTGCGATCGCGACAAGGGGCATGCGATCGTGAAGGCCAACTAGCCATACCTCTGCGATTGCGGAAGAGGTCCTGTGATCGCGAAGGCCAACTGGCCAGACCTCTGCGATCGCGAAGAACAAACTCACCCGGCCCAAACGCGACTTTTTGCGATCGTGATAAAAGGCTGCGATCGCGAAGGTGTGGAACCCAGACTTCTGCGGTCACAAAGGGGAAGCTGCGATCACAGAGAACAATCAACAGCCCAGCAAAATCCTTTTCTGCGATCGCAACCCACCTTCCGCGATCGTAGAGAAGGAAACTAGATAGCAGAAATTCTGGTTTTTCTAACTTAGCTCCCGGGGGTCTAAAACACACCCGAGCCCCTCGGGACCCCGTCCAAAAGCACCGGCAAGTCTGTATTCATGATACGGACTTGCTAGAACTTCCGGAACCTGAATAACAACAACGAAACTCAGAATTCAACCCCAAAACCAAATTGAATCAAAACTTAAGAACTAGAAATTCTAGAATTCACTTCAATGCGCCGAACCGGCCTATACTACTCGGAATGACTTCAAATTTTGCAGACAAGTTATAAATGACATAAAGGGATTATTCCCGGTCTCGGAATTTCATTCGGACCTCGGGAACGTAAAATCACATTTCAAGCCAAATTTCAAATTCTTTAAAAATCCTCAAAACTTCATTAACTCCAATTTTCTAATTTTTGTCCGAAACCCGTCAAATCAAGTCCGTTTCTTACCAAATTTCACAGATAACTTATATAACACATTGAACCTGTTCCGGGCTCCGAAATCATAATACGGGCGTGACAGCACATGTTTCACATCAAGGTTCATGTTCATAAGCCTTTAATATTTTTCATAAAACAATTTTCTTTAAAAATTCATTTCTCGGACTTGGGTCCTCGGAATTTGATTCCGGGCATACGCTCAAGTCCCATATTTTCCTACAGACCTTCCGGGACCGTCGGATCCCTGATCCAGGTCCGTTTACCAAAAATGTTGACCAAAGTCAACTTTATTCAATTAATTATCATAATTTAAACTCTTAATCAAGTTTTCACATAAAGGCTTCCCGGCTACGCGCCCCGGCTGCGCACGCATATCGAGGTGAGATTAACGGAGGCTTTCAGAGCCTCGGAACACAATCATAATTAGATTCACATAAGATGATCCCCTTTTTGGGTCATCACAATCTCCCCCTCTAAAACAAACGTTCTTCCTCAAACGGACGTAGAATCGTACCTGAAGAGCCGAATATATGTGGATACCTGCTCCGCATGTCCTCCTTGGACTCCCAAGTCGCCTCATCGACTGGTTGGCCCCTCCACTGGACCTTTACGGCAGAAATTCTCTTAGACCTCAACTGGCGGTCCTGCCTCTCAATAATAGCAATTGGCTCCTCCTCGAAGCCCAACTTCTCATCTAACTGAATAGTGCTGAAATCAATCACGTGAGAGAAATCGACATGATATCTCCGGAACATGGATACATGAAATACCGGATGAACTCTCGATAAGGCAGGAGGTAAAGCGAGCTCGTAAACAACCTCCCCGACTCGCCTCAACACCTCGAAAGGGCCTATAAACCTGGGGCTCATCTTTCCCTTCTTCCCGAATCTCATAACGCCCTTCATCTGCAAAACCTTCAACGTAACATTATCTCCCTTCATAAATGCTACATCACGCGCCGCCTTTCCTGAATAATCTTCACTTTTTCCAAGGAATCTCTCACCAGATCTATACCATATAGCTTGGCCTTGCCAGGCTCAAACCACCCAATCGGCGTGATGGCGCCTAACGTTGAACCCGCTAGGCAAGCCAACGTGAATGTCCAATTTACTTTATTCCTTTATTATTATTAGACGTAAACAAGTGAATTACACATTAACATGAATAAAATATAAGATGAAAATTAGAAGGTATCCCGTAATGCTACTGTTTTAAGAAAACTGGGAAAAAATTTTCCCTATGCGTTCGCGACCAAGCTAAAGCGTTCGCATAGGCTTCTCTAACCCACCCTACGCGTTCGAATCTCATGTGGTGCGTTTGCACTGCATAAAATCTACCCAGCCCCTCTCTAATGCTATGCGTTCGCGACCTCCAGTGTGCGTTCGCGTAGAGCAAAATTCTTGTGCTCCGCGTTCGCACCTGGTCCTATGCGATCGCACTATGCTAATCAACCCCCTTCCAATCCTATGATGTGCGTTCACATGTCTATCCATGAGTTCGCATAGTACAAAGTTTTAAACACCAGAAAAAGTCCAACACCAGATTTTTAAGTTCAAAAACACTCTGACGCCTATCCTAAACTCACCTGAGCCCTCGGGGCTCCAGACCAAACATGTACAAAATCTCAAAAACATCCCATGGACTTACCCGTACAATCAAATCGCCAAAATAACATCTTATACAATGAATTTAGCATCAAAATCAAAGAAATTTTTCAAAACTTTCAAAGTATCAAATTTTACAACTACGGGTCCGAATCACGTCAAACGACTTCCGTTTCTTACCAAAATTTACAGACATATCATAATTATCATACTGAACCTGTACCGGGCTCCAAAACCAAAATACGGGCCCGATACCATAGATTTCATACATAATCAAATTTCTAGAATCCTTTATATTTTCAGAAAAACAATTTCTTTCAAAAATTAATTTCTCGGGCTTGGGTCTCGGAATTCTATTCCGGGAATACGCCCAAGTCCCATATTTTCCTACTGACCCTCCGGGGACGTCAAATCACGGGTCCGGGTTCGTTTACCCAAAATGTTGACTAAAGTCAACTTAAATCAAATTTCATATGAAAACATTAGCATTTTCTCAGTTTTTCACATAAAGGCTTCCCGGCTATACGCCCGGGATGTGCACGCAAATTGAGGTTAGATAAAAGGAGATTTTGAAGACTTCGTAACACATATTTGACTTATAAAACACAGGATGACCTTTTGGATCATCCCACATGCAGAGGGAAGGCAAAGCTTAGCCTTATGCAGATATGGAGGTAGGGCTTAGCCTCCTGCAAGATTGAGATAGAGTTAGTCTTATGCGAAGTTCGGCACAATGCTTAGTCCCATGTAGAGTTCAGGACAAGGCTTAGCCCCATGCAAAGAGAACACAGATCTTAGCCTTATGCAAATATGGAGGCAGGGCTTAGCCTCATCAAGATTGAGACAGAGCTTGGTCTTACGTAGAGTTTGGGACAGGGTTTAGTCCCATGCAGATAGAAGGCAAAGCTTAGCCTTATGCAAATGTGGAGGCAGGGCTTAGCCTCATGCAAGATTGAGATAGAGCTTAGTCTCATGCAATGAATAATAGGTTATAGCAAAGTATTTATTAGCTGGAAGTGAGTTCGGTATCTTTGTTGTCATGAAGGATGTGATTCCAAGGTGTGCATATTCTGCATTCACAGAAAAATTGTGAGTTCTGTAGGAGGGAGGTTGGTTCGTGCCTTCGTCGACTTGCTTGATTAGCTTCGCTCTGTCTGAAGATCATGTTCAAATTATTAGGGCAGCATTTGCTAAAGCAGATTTTATTTCAAAACAGGCATGCATAGTTTTAAAGACATAGTAAAATATAGTTTAGAAATTAGTTAGATGAACCAGTGACTGTGACACGATCAGAGACATTGCGACTCCTCCTGCTGTAGAATTTTGAGGGTCCTCTTTAAAATTCTTCCCCAGTTGAATGGACAACATTTGTGACTGCTCTATATGCTGCGATTGGCTGAACTTGCTTCCGAATTTTGAGGGTCCTTCTCAAAATTCTACCCCAGTTTTGATGGTGGGGAAAATGGAAATTTTATTGAATTTTGACCGAACCCACAGGGTTGCCTACATATCCCATCTTAAACGGGAATCAGGTCGAGTGTAGTTCAATTTACATCATATGAGGAAACGTAAATAGTTTACACATAGTATTGTTTGACTGTATCTGAGTTGATAGGCTTTGGCCAAATTTCTCCGTCCATTTATGCGAGTATGAGGGCTCCTCCTGTTAGTGCTCTGTGAACCATGTAAGGACCTTGCTAATTGGGAGAGAATTTCCCTTTGGCTTCATCTTGATACGAGAAGATTTTCTTCAACACCAGCTGCCCCGGTGTGAATTGTCTCGGCTTGACTCTTTTGTTGAAAGCTCTTGACATTATATTCTAATAAAGTTGTCTATGACATATCGCCTTCATCCTCTTTCCATCTATGAGGTCTAGCTGCTCATAGAGGCTCCTTATCCATTCTGCGTCGGTGAGCTCGACTTCTTGTATGATTCTTAAAGAAGGAATTTCCACTTCGGCGGGAATATCAGCCTCAGTACTATAAACCACTTGATAGGGGATTTCCCCGGTTGATGTGCGGACTGTGGTACGATATCCCAGTAAGGTGAATGGTAGCTTCTCGTGCCATTGTTTGTGATTTTCTACCATTTTTCTTAGTATCTTCTTGATGTTCTTGTTGGCGGCTTCCACAGCTCCATTCATTTGAGGTCTATATGTTGTGTAATTCTTGTGCTTGATTTTGAAAGTATCACCCATGGCTTTCATCAGATCACTGTTGAGGTTGGCGGCATTGTCAGTGATGATGGACTCTGGAACCACGAACCGAGAAACAATTCGGTCGCGAACAAAATCCGCAACGACCTTCTTAGTCACAAATTTGTTACATGAGGCTTCAACCCATTTAGTGAAGTAGTCAATAACCACTAAAATAAACCGATGCCCGTTTGAGGCGGTGGGCTTGATCAGACCAATGACATCCCTTCCCCAAGAGGCAAAGGGCCAAGGTGAGCTTATTGCGTTAAGCTCGTTTGGAGGTACTTTTATCATATTTGCATGTACTTGACATTGGTCACACTTCTGAACATACGGATGCAATCCATTTCTATGGTCATCCAGAATTAACCGCCCCTGAGTATCTTCTTGGCCAAGACAAAACCATTCATATGCGGGCCACAGGTCCCGACATGTATTTTCTCGAACAACTTAGAATCCTCCTTTGTGTCGACACACCTTAATAGTCCCAGATCAGGAGTTTTTCTTTATAGGGTTCCTCCATTATGGAAGAAATGATTGGACAACCTCCGAAGCGTGCGTTTCTGAATATGGTTTGCATGCTCCGGGTATTCTCCCTTTGCTTAATACTCCTTGATGTCGTGGAACCAAGGTTTCATGTCTATTTCTTCTTCAACATGAGCACAATATGCTGGCTGATTATGGATCATTACTGGGATAGGATCGATGAAGTTCTTGTCTGGATGCTTTATCATTGATGACAAAGTGGCCAATGCATCGGCAAACTCATTCTGAATTCTGGGAACATGCCGAAACTCTATCTTTATGAATATTTTCTTCAATTCATGCACATGGTGCAGATATGGAAATATTGTGGAATTCTTGCTAGTCCATTCTCCTAGTACCTGTTACAGAAGTAGATCTGAATAGCCAATTACTAGCAGTTCCTGAATGTTCATGTCGACAACCATGTTGAGCCCCAATATGCAAGCTTCGTATTCTGCCATGTTGTTGGTGTAGGGGAATCTGAGTTTCGCAGATACCGGATAATGACCAGTTTCTAATACCAAGACGGCTTCAATGCTGACTCCTTTGAAGTTTGCTGCCCCGTCAAAGAACATTCTCCAATCGTCGTAGACTTCAACGATGTCTTCTCCTACGAATGATACCTCTTCATAGGGAAAATACATTTTGAAGGGTTCGTATTCTCCTCCCATAGGGTTTTCAGCAAGGTGGTCTGCTAGTGCCTGTTCCTTAGCTGCTTTCTGAGTTACATAGATAATGTTGAATTCACTCAACAAAATTTTCCACTTAGCCAGCTTCCTAGTGGGCATGGGCTTCTGAACGATATACTTCAAGGGATCCATTCTCGATATGAGATTGTATAAGCACAGAAGTAGTGCCTCAACTTCCGAGCTATCCAGGTTAAAGCACAACAGGTACATTCCAGTAGAGAGTACCGTTCTTCATAAGGAGTGAACTTCTTACTCAAGTAGTAGATGGCCTGATTTTTTCTCCCTGTCTCATCGTGGTGCCCCAGAACGTAGCCAAAAGCTCCATCTAGCACCGCAAGGTAGAGTAGAAGTGGTCTACCTGGCTCTAGTGGGACCAGGACTGGTGGTTTTGATAAGTACTCCTTGATTCAGTCAAAGGCCTTTTGACAATCCTCGGTCCAACTAGTTGCAGCGTCTTTCTTCAACATCTTGAAAATCGACTCTCATATCACTGTGGACTGTGCTGTGAATTGGCTGATGTAGTTAAGGCATCGCAAGAAACTCATCACGTCTTTCTTGCTCTTTGGCGGTGGAAACTCTTGGATGGCCTTGACCTTTGATGGATCCAATTCTATTCCCGGTGGCTGACGATGAATCCCAATAAGTTTCCAGCAGGAACCCCGAATGCACACTTTGCGGGGTTTAATTTCAGGTTTTACTTTCGCAGTTTGTCGAAGAATTTCCTCAAGTCCGCTATATGATCTATGTCCTTCTTGGATTTCATGATGACATCATCCACGTACACCTCTATCTCCTTAAGTATCATGTCATAAAAAATAGTAGTCATGGCCCTCATGTAGGTGGC
This sequence comes from Nicotiana undulata, assembly GCA_005239495.1. Taxonomy (NCBI): domain Eukaryota; kingdom Viridiplantae; phylum Streptophyta; class Magnoliopsida; order Solanales; family Solanaceae; genus Nicotiana; species Nicotiana undulata. The sequence goes on along the minus strand of ML290929.1, from coordinate 65,277 downwards.
CCCAGCATCTTTTAGGCCGAACGTCATCATCTTGTAATAGTACACCCCCAGGGTGTAATGAAAGCTATTTTCTCAGCGTCCTCCTCATCCATCCAGACGTGATGGTTACCGTCAAAGCAATCCACAAAAGACTGGAGTTCGTGCTTGGCACAATTGTCGATCAAGATGTGTATATTGGGAAACGGGAAATCATCCTTCGGGCTGGCTTTGTTGAGGTCCCGATAATTGACACAGACTCTAACTTCCCCATCTTTCTTCGGAACTGGCACAATGTTGGATAACCAAGTTGGATATTCAACTACCTTGAGGACCGTGGCTTTGATCTGCTTAGTGACATCCTCTTTGATTTTCAGGCTCATATCAGGCTTGAACTTCCTGAGTTTCTGCTTTACGGGCGGACACATTTGATTTGTGGGAAACTTCTGGGCCACAATGGATGTACTTAATCCAGTCATATCATCGTATGACCATGAAAAGGTTTATTCATACTCCTTCAGGAACCCAGTGTACTCCTCTTTCTCTGACTGTGACAAGTGAATGATGATGCGGGTCTCCTTGACGGTTTCAGAATCTCCCAAGTTAATTATCTCAGTTTCGTCCATGTGGGACTTAGTCTTGTTCTCAAAATCCTCTACTTCTCTGATGATTTCCTCGGGTATGGCATCCCTTTCTTCTGAATCACTATCCTTTTGTTGCGTTATCTCATTATGTGTCACAGTTGTTGGTTCATCGAGATAGGAAATAGTAATGTTGTATGAATAAAGATACGAGAGAAAAATGGTAATAATAAACATCAATTCATTGAAAGCTAAACAAAAGTGATTTTCAATAATTTAAATAACATTTTGGAACATCAGAAATATTATTTAAAACAAAATGCCAAAAAGGGAAATAATTTTTTTCTTAGATAGCAAAAACAAACAATGTTGTTCAGCCTTGCTACCCTGGACTCGTTGGGCCCTTGATGGTCTGAAGTCCAGTTCTTGAGGAATGTTCCCCTCTCCACATCTCGGATAGTAAGGCCTTCCTCCTCTTCCTCCTCGACGATTACACAACAATCCATGTCATCATGCTCTAGGAAGAGGTTCCTTAATGCCGCCAGTGCTTCCTCTTCCTCTAAACCCCATATAATATCGGTATGATGGAAGGTCTGAATCAGGTATGGCACAGGCTACTCAAGTGGGTAGTATGGACCACGCCACGATGGTGACCAATCATTGTATTCCTGCCAGGTGTACTGATATCCCAACCCGAAAGTGGTACCATGGCGCTTTTGTTGTATTGGCTTTGAGATACCCTGAAGATTTTTACCAAGTCCCTTGACGGGCTCATATCATCTCCATGCTAGCATACTTTCTATCTTACTACTCCACCACTTATCTTTCTAAATTGCGTTAACCCGTTCAATACGATGGTAGGTTTCTTCACCCAACCTTCTTCTGTTTTCATTCACCAGGATAGTTTGACTAGTGTAAATGGGGTTTCTCCCACCTCCATGGATAATTACTTCCTGGTGGTTCCACTCGAACTTTACAGCCTGATGCGAAGTTGATGCTACAGCCCCATCGGCATGTATCCATGGTCGTCCCAACAACAGATTGTAAGAAGCGGATATGTCCAGTACATGAAACTCGACATCAAACCATGTAGGACCCATCTGCAGGCAGAGATTGGTTTCTCCAATCGTAGCCCTTTGCGACCCATCGAATGCTTTAACATTCATAGTTCCCTCTCGTATCTCATGTAGGACTTTGCCCAACCTCTTCAGTGTCGTTAATGGACAAATGTTGAGGTTGGATCCTCCGTTAATCAAAACTCTGGCGATAAACTTGTCTTCACATTGCACTGTGATGTGTAGTGCCCTGCTGTGATTCAACCCTTCAGGCGGTAGATCGTCCTTGTGGAAGGTGATTTTGTGGCTTTCTAGCACCTGTCCCACCATATTAGACATTTCTCCACCAGTGATGTTGTTGGGTACATAGGCTTCACTCAACACCTTCATTAAAGCATTCATGTGTGCCTCTGAATTTTGTAGCAGTGACATGATAGATATCTGAGTGGGAGTCTTGTTCAAATGGTCGACGACTGAATACTCCCTTGCATGTACTTTCCTCCAGAGATCATCTGGACCGGTCTCGATAATGGGCGGTTTGTTGGAGGCTTGCTTACTAGATTCTCCCAAATGCTTTAGCGTATAAACCCTTCCTGTTCTGGTCATCCCCTGCGCAGCGCCGAATTCTTTCATTTTTGCCTTTCCTTTTCTTCTAGCTTCGGCCACATAAACCCAAGGTACAACATGAGAACTGAAGGGCAGTATGGTTCATACTGTCACTGTGAAAGGTGTGGCTACCTCCACCTCAAATGGAGCAGGTGTGGCTATAGGTGGTGCTACCTCAACCTCGAACGGAACCGATGCGGCTACCTCAACCTCAACTGGCGGTTCTATCTGCACCACAATAGGATTGAGTGTGACTGCGGGTTTCTTAGGATCGTCTCCTTGATAAGTCCAATTGATCCCTCGGGATCCCATTCCTTATAAGTTTTTATCACATTGATCCCTTCGTCCATATGATCTGGAAGAGGATTGTTGCGGACGTTAGGTGCAACTTCCTTCGCCTGGATGACCTTATTATCAATCAAGGTCTAGATCTTATCCTTTAATTTCCTGAATTCGTAAATGGTGTGCCCTTTCATACTGGAATGACATGCACATGTTTTATTCGGATTGACACATTGAGATGAATTCTCCATGGCCACGACAGGAATAGGGGTGACATACCCAGCAGCCTTCAACCTTTCATACAATTGGTAAATGGGTTCAATGATGGCGGTGTATTGTCTGGGTGGTTTGCGGTCGAAGTTAGGACGGGGTTTCTGGTAATTTGGACGAGTTAGAAGTGATTGAAAGTAGGACGGTTGGGAATTATATGTATGGTAAGCAGCGGCTGGATGGGAGTATCTGGGAGGTGATAGTTGGTGTGTGGGTGGATGGTTCTGGTATGTAAGTGGAGGGGTCTGGTATACAAATGGGGTTTTGGGTCCTTGGGCAACCATTACTGTTCCCACGTCTTTCTTCTTCGATATACCACCTGATTGTAGTGTTTTATCCGTGGCCTGCAGTGCCTCGAAAGTTTTCACCATCCCGCTTTTAGTACCCTCTTTAATCTTTTCTTCGAGCTTTATGATATCGGGTTATGGTTCTCAATAACCATCAGCCTTTCATAATATTATGGATGCTTTGCCCTGACCAAGAACTTGTTCATTTGTTCCTTGTCTAACCCTGGTCTGACCTTAGATGCTTCCGACCTTCACCAAGTAGCATACTCGCGGAAATTCTCAGTTGGCTTCTTCTTCAAATTCTGGATATAAAAGACATCTGGTGCATTCCCCGTATTAAATCTGAACCTGCCCATAAAGTTGGATGCCATGCTCACCTAATTGGCCCACTTCTTAGGATTCTGACTTATGTACCAGGATAAGGCATCCCCAATAAGACTCCTCATGAAGAGCTTTATTCGAATCCTCTCATCTTTTTCGGCCCCTATAAGCTTGTCACAATAAGTCCTCAGATGAACCTTGGGATCACCCGTTCCGTCAAACATTTCGAACTTAGGAGGTTTGTAACCCTCCGATAGTTCCACATCTGGTTGTATGCATAGATCCTCATAGTTTAATCCTTATATACCTTTACCCCCTTCAACACCCTAAACTCGACTTGTCAACTTCTTGAGATCCTTTTTCATGTTCTTGATGAGCATGTCCTTCTCATCGGATTCTGGTGTATAGGAGATTGGTTGAGAGGAGTGAGGTAGGGTTTCCACGTATAAAGGGTTGCTCCGATGAAGGCCAGGAGTTTGGGTATAATGATGATCATTGGTGGAGCTTTGGGGTTCGGGAATAATTTGTACGGTATTTTGGGGAATATGGTAGGTGGTTTTCTGGTATTGAGGCGACAGAGGTTGATTTTGAGGTGGGATCGTATACTGGTGAGGTGCGGGAGCATTTTATGGGCGTTTTTTGGGTGTGTTTTGAGGTGGTATGGGGTTCTAGTTGTTTGGGTGATTGATGTCTGGGATGTTGAGTGTGAGGGAGAGGTTTGCTAAGCTTCGGACCTGCTCAAGCTTGCCCTGAACTTCGAGTATTTTCTGCTCAATTCATGAAACCACATCATTTGGGGCCTGAGTACCCCGACCATCGGAGGCTTCCGCATTTTCAACATGTGCATTGTTATCCTTTCTAATGTTGTTCATGTCATCCATCTTTGCTTTTCCTTTGCCTGTTGGTGGACTAGGAGGAGGAGAAGGTGAGGGCCCCTGGATCTGGTATGATAAGCTGATGATTCCAGTATGCGCGAACCCAACCTTTGGGAAATGGGAATAATCGAAAGAAATAAAAAACAAAAAGGTATCCAAGTCAGTAAGAGTACCGAATAGAGTATTTGACGTATTTAAACACATATTGCAGAATATAAATTTGGGTCCTATTTGGAATCCTCGTTGTGCCCAATGTATGCCTAGCGACAAGTTGATTTGGAGAACTTAAGTGCCTATAACTGCTTCGTTTTATTAATGTAAAAATAGATGAATCTAAAACGACACTAAGATAAGATAAGATCACTAATGGCACTTGGCCTTATTACATTTGGAAAAGCAAAGAAACCTAATCTACTTGGTCCCAGAAGGACCTTCTCCACTTGATCTTTCTAGCCCCATCGATCAGGTTCCCCAGTTCGCGCATGCCTAACATTAGGTGTACTCGTTCTAGATGTCCTCCCTCGCTTCCTTCAGCATTATGGCAGTCGGCGACCATCTTTCTTGTCTTTTCTTCTAGCTCCATCAAACCCTGCTCTAGATATTCCACCCTTTCATTGGAGGTGATAGCCAATTCCCTCCATTCATTGATTAATCTCTTGTCTGTCTCGTGTATTTCCAGATATTCAGTCTCGGTCTCATGAACCCTCTTGAGCAGTTTGTTGTATTTCACTTGGGCCTCAGCATCCTCGTCTATGACCCTACTCCCCGACCGATTTGTGGCTCAACTATCCCTGCTAGGTTGTCCTTCAACCATGATATGTAAAAGCGTACATGTCCTGCATGATACCTGTCTGGATCGACGGTGTCTTTTTCCATAATAATCTTTGAGTGCCACATATACTGAGCTTGACACTTGTAAGGGATATCATCATCCTGAAAATATGCCCCATAATGACTCATCTTCGTAACTCGTGGTATGATTTGCTTTCTGCCTTCTTGTCTCATAACCCTGATGGGAACATAAGGGTATATCCCTCTTAAACCGATCAACACCAAGTGCGGAGCGTCCCTAGACCTGATGATGAACTCGTCAGTGCGGAACCATTCAAACATCCATTGGACCTGATCCTTAGTCAAATTGTCGAAGAACTCCATCAATTCCTTAGCACTATCTGGTTAAGCAAACCTGTCTAGGATATAAGTCATCCTCTTAGAGTGATGGAAGGCTATATGATCATTCCACGCCCTTCGTGGAAACTCTTGACGATATTGACCTTTTTGGAGATGCTCCAATAACCAAAGCTGCAGCAGCAAATTGCAACCTTTGAAATGCTTGAACCCCTTCTAGCAATGACCCAAAGCCCGGTAGATATCAGCTATGATCATAAGGACAATGGTTTATGTTTGCCCCTCAATTCCCCCCATTAAAGTTTTGGCTACCATATCCAGTCTCGTGTGAATTATGTCCCCTTTCATTGGGAACACTATCATACCCAGGAAGCAGACAACGAACACAAAAACTCTGCGGTGAATATGACCCAAGGAAGTGATAGAGAACTCATCATGGAAAATACGGTAAGACTTTCTATGACTGTATCGTTCATATAAGTAGTCAAAGGATATATAAGACTTCTTTAAACACTCCATATCAGCATTCTTTTTCAAGCCCATCATCTTCAAAAATCCCCTACCAATGCGATTCTCTGGCACCAATAAACCAGGGTTGTCCCAAGGTAACCCAGAAAATCCCCATATTTCTTCAAGGAGCGGGGTCATTTATTGTTCCCAAAGAGAAACACAAACCTTTCCCTATCTTGGAACATGGTTGCAGCTTCAATCAGCATATTGTTTGGTTGGATGTCTAACTGAGAAGGAAAATTTCCTAGGACCTTCTTCACATGTTTCTTGTCACTTGCGGAAAGATTTTCCCACCAATCTAGTAGCGGTGGTGGTATATTATGGACCTTGCCGAATCTGGGGACTTCGTGCCTCATTTTCTGCAAAACAAAATAATATTAGGCCCTTTCCCCCTCCTGATTCGACTATTTATACATCCATGATTATCATACTGGCACTTAGTTCCCCAAAATTAATGCACATAATCATGGTTGCATCTGTTGGGATTATGAAAACCCCGGTGGACTTTTGGACAAGGTTTGTCTTAAAGGGTTATTATGTGGACAACATATTAACCCGGCTAGGTTTGACCATGAGGCATGTAAAATTGATTAGATTGAGGTTGCTATAAGGGTCTAGACCGGTACCCTCAAGCGGACAACTTGAGAGGGAAAGGCACGGAACCATCGACTGCATAGCTGATCGACTAGTTTTACCCCAAATAAGCCTTAACAAAATTAAAGGGTGATATATAGGAAGGGCGCAAACACTCATCAAGCGTTGTTATATGATTGATTACTCACGAGTGGAATATGATGTTGATAATGATTTATGCAATAGTAGATAGCACGTTGTCACGTATTTGCACGTTAGAAACATAAATGCGATATTTAATAATTGAAAGACGTTTAAGAAAGAAAACAAGGAGACAAGTTAGTTTCGTAGTAAAGACAAATCATAAATTCTTGAAAATAGACAATTAAGTTCACATAAAGGGGAAAGGGAAAGGGTGCGCACGTATTAACAGGATAAATCATGCTTCAAACTAATTCACAAAAACAAGTTTGTCATGGTAAGAGCCTAATATAATCCCCAGCAGAGTCGCAATGCTACCGCGCCCCTTTTTTCCTCGCGGAGTCTGGGTTTTGACATCTTGGGACAACTTATTTCCTTTTGGGACGGGGTATGGGATTTGAAGATTCGCCACCTAATAGATTAAGGTGCGTTAGGGAACCTAAAGCAACTAACTCATAAACCAATTTACATAACCATAGATTGGGTATGGGCTCGAAATTACCTTGAGGAAAAGGTGTTAGGCACCCTCGAGGTCCACAACGGTGGGTCCCGGCCAAACTCAATTTAAGCGAATTAGTCTTTAAAGGAAATAAAATAGTTAAACAAATAGAGATTATTTTTAGAAAGAGGATAAAAGAGGTCCGAAGTTTATTAGCCTATATGATCACATCTATGCAATACTCGGTAACTTTCCTCAAATAGAGGTGTTACGCGTAGCATTAGCGCACATGTCATCATCTCCTTTAGTACCCAATTACCCTCCCCTTTTCAATTATTATCTAAGCGATCTAATAGCATCGGGTACGTACCCTATGCGTGCACTATCCGTCCCTTACCTATGGCCATGGAGGTGTTTAGTACCTCTATTTAAGGTGGTTCTAGACTCTCATATGTTTCTTAAAAGGAGAAAACTAAGCGACAAGCAGGATTAAGTAGGATTGTCACACAAAGAGCAATTAAGGGGGATCATATTTACCTCCACATATAGACAAATAATTGCACGCTATTCAAACAAGTAGTTTTAAATGATTTAGGAGTCCTATAGGAAGGATATCTAAATGAGCACAAACAGAATATACCGCAGTTTGATTAAGGCAAGGCAGTGAGTACCTATCAGTTTGCCTACTGATTTTTATCACTTACTGAATTTGGGCAGGTTTCAAGCACAACGAAAATCACAATTTAAACTTCAGAATTTTAATTATCCTACAGGCTTGCCTAGGTGATAACCGGGCAGGATCCTATAGACATGGTTTCTAAACGTTAATTAGACTAAAACAGTGATTAATTTAAACAAGCAAATTTTATCTTTTAGACCCTATAAGCATACTGTCTATGTGCTGAAACTGACTGCAAGCACTGTTTCATGACAGAAAAATTGATTTTACACATTTTCTCTATAGGCAAGATATCTAAGTGTTGGAACGGTTTTTACACTTATTCCCTATATGCATGATGTCTAAACGTCAAAACTAACTTTTATATATATTTTCCTATAGGCATGATATCTAGGCGAATAAAGGTGTTAATCTGTTACCAAGCAAACTCAGCAAGAAAAATCCTAGTAACATGATTTCTAATGTACACATGGAGATTTTGAAAATATGATTATTAATGCAGAATTGATAAATGACCTAGAAGTAGGATTTCTAGGATGCAAAGTGTAAAATTAAGGACTACAAAAAATGGTATAAGTCATATGGGCATGATTTCTAATGAACATAAGGAATCACTGTAACGGCCTATAAACGTGATTTCTACCCGAACCCAACAAATATATATATATATAAAGTCCCTACCCACATTTTACAAATAACCCCATATCTGTTTTTACAAGAATTATTATTACAGACCCATACAAATGAATTACATAATAAAAATCACTATACTATAGCAAGCCTTAGCAGGCCCGATGCCAATCCTAGAAGCCAACCCTCAAGAAAGTCTGAGGTACACCAATAGTCCATAATACACCAAATGGGCTTCTGTTGTGTCAAAGTTCCCAAGGGCCTCAAGGACCCCGGGCAATGCTCATACCAGATCCTTTCAAAGAAACAGTTTCTGTAAACAAGTTTGGAAAGGCCAACCCTAGTGTGTCAGAGTTCGGAGGAGTCTCATGGACTCCTAGGCAGTGCTCACACTGGAGGGGAAGGACCCTAGATATCTAAGAGTAGGGGTTGAAAATAATATATAAAAGTAGGAGATAGTTTTTTTTTTAAAAGAAACAGTTTGGATTTTTAGAAGTGAATAGTTACAAACAGAACCACTTTGACACATTGAGTTCAAACATGTATTCCAGTAGTCAAACAACAGACATGACAAAGTCACAATCAAACCAAACAGGGTTTCACATTGCATAAGTTGGCTTAGTTGATTAACTATTACTAAATAAGCATATATGCATATATTACACAGAGAACAACATGCTGGGATCATGTTACTGATTAGACAATTATACAGAAAAGGTAGCAAAAGTTGAGAGTATAGAAATCATGAATTAATCAGGAACTTGTTAAGGTAAACACATAAAACATGACATGGATTGAAACATGCTGGTTGAGAAACAGGTGAACAAGTATCCTGGATCAAACAGGAAAATGCTAAAGTGTATAACCATACTAAAATATTGGACATGACAAATTCACATGAGTTCAAGCATGCTAGTTAACATAAACATAAGTGCAAACAGAGGCATGGTGATATCTACAGCAGGGTGACTACATAGCATATTGAATAGGACATGACAACATAGATAGACATATTGTTTAAAGGTAGTAAACAGGAAGAACATAGGTCTAATTACATAGTATATTGAAGGATAATGGAAGTGGGGGCATACCAGTTAAGCGATAGCAACAAGAAAGTGAAAAGCAAGTTGAATCCAATAGTCTAGCCTTGGCTTTTAGCCGGCTAGAAAGTGCAGCAAACAGAAAGAACTACAATTGAGAGTGTGTGAACAAGGGTAAGAGTTTGTGTGTTGGTGTTTCCGTATCTTTCCAAGTGTGTTCGTGTGTCTTAAGAAATCAGAATGGGGTTTATATAGCACTTAGCAGAGTAAAGCAAATAAGGCAAAGAATATTAGAGTTCATAAATAAGGTATACAAATAAAATACTCAATCAAATAACTGAACCGAATCCGGGAAAGACCCAAAAATAAGGAGAATCAATTAATCCCAGATTGGGGTTTAAATAAGGCAAAAAATAATTCATAGGTCTTTTATAAGTCGTTTAGAATATATCAAAACCCAATAATCAGGTCAATAGCATGATTAAGGAAAGTGGTATCAATTTATGATTCACAAATATGGAAAATAGGTAAAAATCACATAAAGTAACAATCTCAGCAGAATAATATAATTTCGAACCCTAATTAGGCGGATAAAATCAATTATCTTCTGTTAATTTACAGGACAAAGAATAACGGGCAAATATTGTAACAAACATTGAGATAATTAAACACACATAGGGATCAAAACATAGGCATGAAATATCAGTCAAACCAGTAAAGAGAACCAGATTCAAACACTTAGAAACTTTAGAATCTTTTTGTGGAGAACTTAAAGATGAAACGCTAGTTTTATAAAAACATTAAAATCGATTAATACTTAGGAAAAAACAGAAGGTCATAAAGAAAAATACCAGATAAACTTAAAATCATCTCAGATCTACAAGGATCTGAACAGACTCAAGTAGAAAGAGTTTAGGGTTTTGAAGAATGGGACGAGGTGAGAAAAAATCCAGTTAAGAACCGGAGTTTCAAGCCACAATCATAAAGATAACAATACTGACAAACCTAGGGATGAACACAAGGCAGGTTCATCAAAGAAATGAAGAGTTTAGGTCGACTATGAGTTGAATCTCTTTGAGATTCCTTCAAACCAAAAAGAAGTCAAACAGCCAGTGAAGGTAAGAGGCCGACGGGGCCATGAAATCACAGGGAAAACCCATGGAACGAAGGGTTTTTGGTGACGGCGGCTAGGGTTAGGGGAGAGTCTGAGAGAAAAGAGAGGAGGGAAAGGAAATGGGGGCGGAGAAAATGAATAAATGAATAGGGTTTGGGGTTAATTAAAAATGGTAACATTATCCTGGACCATTGATCTCTGAGATCAACGTCCAGGATTTGATCTGGTGGTTTGGCGGGTCAGTGAGAAATTGGGGTGTGGGTATTTTAATTGGGCTAAGGGTAAAGTTTGGGCCAGGTCCGAAATTAAAACCAAATTAAAAGAGGCTATTTGTTGAATACCCAATTAATTGATAAAATAATGTGTAAAATAGCTAATAAATGATTAAAAAAATGCTATTGGTACATAAAATGATTTAAATAGTTACTTAATATTAAAAAAATATAAAAAACTATTTTCTGGGGAAATAAGGTAATTATGCACACATGCGCTATTATTGTAAAGTTATTGCAATTATAACCCCAAAAATATAAATGTGGCTATTCATAAAATAATTAGAGCATAGTATAAATATAAATAATAAAATTAAGCAATAAAATTATTATAAAACCATTTGTGATGCAGTTAGTAATTATTTATATGGTAAAAATACTGGGATAAATTAATTAAAAATCATTTAAAATGCAAAAATTATGGAAAAAATATTAATTGATGCTCGTGCATTGTTTTGAAGATAGATATGCATTTTGAAAAAAATAGAGGGAAAAATTGGGTATCAACAATGAGATCGAGTCTATCCTGTTGAAGAAGTTCGGAGAGACCTTGTCAAAGGGAGCTATGATTTGGTATCACAACTTACCACTAATTCTATTGTCTCATTTTCTATGCTTGCAGATTCTTTCGTGAAAGTACACGTTGGTGCCATCAAGGTCGAGACAAGGAAGTCAGACCTTTTCAAAGTAAAACATAAAGATAACGGGATGCTCAGAGAGTTCGTATCCCGATTTCAAATGGAACGGATGAACCTGCCACTGGTCGCTGATGATTAGGTCGTTCAGGATTTCTCCCAAGGAAACAATATTCAAAGCTCGGTGGCTTCAAAACAATTGAAACAAAACCTGATAGAATATCCGGATGTTACTTGGGCCGACATACATAACCTGTGTCAATCGAAAGTCATGGTCTAAAATGATCACATGGGGCCCCTTCTGGGTGCGTATATCCCGTCAGAACCACTGATAGAGTCAAGAGAGACATCGACCATGAATCGAGATCGAGCAGGGATCATTACCAATCGTACATTGGGGATCGATGATGTAACGAATTCGGGAGAAATCCCATAATAGGTGAAAGGAGAATTGATCAAGGTCAAAGTAACCAGGGACTCATGGGCAAGAACGCTTTTGACAGGCCTATCAGGACTAAAGAAGCACCAAGGTTATCAGACTAAAACTTTAACGTCGATGTTGCCGCCATTGTATCGGCTATCGGACGCATCAAGGACACCAAATGGCCTCGAACTCTACAAACTGATTCGTCCCAAATAGATCCTAACCAAATGTGTAGATATCATGGCACACACGACCATAGAACGGTGGATTGCCGACAGTTGAGAGAGGAAGTAGTCGGACTATTAAACAACGGGAATCTACGAGAATTCTGCAGCAACCGAGCCATGAATCATTTCAGGAATAGGGACTCTAACAAATAGACCGAACAAGAAGAACCTCAACACGTCATTAACATGATCATCGACAAGGTCGATGTTGAAATGAACCAAATTATCCATCACAAGGGAAAAACGAACTCGATACTACATACCGGAAGGAACCTTGTCTTTCAACAACGAGGACGCGAAAGGGATCGTGCAACCCCATAATTATTCACTGTGGTAATATCTGTACTGATATATAAATCTTGAGTTAAACATGTGCTAATTGATCCAAGAAGCTTTGCCAACATCATCCAATCATTAAGAAGCTCGGTCCACAAGACCAAATCGTGTCAGCAGTCCGAGTTCTAAACTAATTCAACATTGCATGTGAAACCACTAAGGGTGAGATAACATTACTAGTGAACACCATCAGGACCATCTAAGAAGCTAAATATTATGTGATTGATGGAGACATGAGGTACAACACTCTGCTCGGGAGACTATGGATTCACAACATGAGAGTAGTGCCCTCGACACTGCAACCAGGTGATAAAATTCCCAACACCTAGCAGAGCCAAAACTCTATATGGGGAACAACCGTCCACCAATGAAATGTTCGCGGTCAATGAAGTTATACTGGCATCCATAATCTCAACATCAAAGGATCCGAACAAGACGGTAAAAAACGGGGCCAAATAGCAATCACTGATACCAGCCTCGGTAGAATCGGATGAACGAGGGGTAGACGAGGATGATGATTACAGGGTACCTAGATCGTTTATATCCCCCGATGATTCCGACGCGACTAAATCGATGGTCGAGGAGCTGGAAGTCGTATTGGGTGAACACTTTCCCGATCGAAAGGTATACCTGGGCATGGGGTTAAGTTCCTAGCTTAGGAATAACTCATCAAATTCTTATAACTAATGAAGATTGTTTCTCTTGGTACCACCTTGACATGACAGGGATCCCGCCGGAGATAACCATTCACAAGCTAAGGCTGGACCCGAAGTTCCATCCAGTCAAGTAGAAGAGGAGACCCTAGACCAAGGTCAAACATGATTTCATCAAAGACGAGGTATATAAACTCCTTAAAATAGGGTCCATTCGGGAGGTTAAATACCCGGATTGATTAGTGAACGTGGTGGTAGTACCTAAAAACGGAATAAATTAAGAAAGTGTGTAGACTATAAGGATTTGAATAAGGCATGTCCCAAAGACTCTTTCCGTTTGCCCAACATCAATCATATGATCGATGCCACGACCGGCCACGAGATTCTTAGTTTTCTCGATTCCTACTCCAGGTACAACCAAATACGGATGGACCCGGGTGATCAGGAAAAAATCTCTTTCATCCTAAGTACGGCACATACTGCTATAACGTGATGCTATTCGGATTAAAAAATGCCGGTTCGAATTACTAATGCCTAGTAAACCGGATGTTCTAGGAACAAATAGGATAATTAATGGAAGTTTACATTGACGATATGTTGGTTAAGTCCCTGCGAGGAGAGGACCATTTAAAACATTTGCAGGAAACCTTCAGCATATTGAAGCAATACAATATGAAGTTGAACCCGGAAAAATGTGCATTTAGAGTTGGGTCAGGTAAATTCCTCGGATTCATGGTATCCAACTAGGGAATCGAGATCAACCCCGATAAAATCAAAGCCATCAAAGATATAATGGTTGTGGACAAGATGAAGGTTGTGCAAAGATTAACCAGGCACATAGCCTCCCGGGGATGATTCATCTCGCGGTCGTCTGACAAGAACCACCGATTCTTCACACTATTGAAGAAGAATAATAATAAATTCTCATGGACCCCTGAATGCCAACGGGCTTTGGAGGAACACAAGAGGTATCTAGCGATCCCACCTAGAAAAGGTATGTAATTTCTAATTTACTATGTGAGCAGGACCTAGGTGAGGACGAAACTAGGAACCCTTGCCTAGAAAAGTTGGTGCTTGATTTGCTATGCGCCTCTAGAAAGTTAAATCCATACATCTAGTGTCACCCCATATGCGTTGTGACCACTTACCCATTAAGAAATTTTATGCACAATCCCGAGCTCTCGGGCCGGTTGGCCAAATGGGTCATGGAAATCAGTGGGTACGATATTGAATACTGACCCTGGACCACCATTGAGTCTCAAATCTTGGCAAACTTTGTGGTCGAATTTACGTCGATTTTAATACCCGAGTTTGAAAGAGAGTTATTAATTAACTCATGAACGTCCTAAGGAATTTGTACCCTCTTTACGGACGGTACCTCGAACGCAAAAGGGTCCAAACTTGGCATCGTATTGAAGCCACCAACAGACAATGTAGTTAGATAATATACTAGAACTATGAAATTGACTGACAATGAGGCAAAATATGAGGTCATGATTGGAGGCCTTGAACTAGCCAAAATCTTGGGGACAGAGGTGATCAAAGCCAAGTGCGACTCCCGCCTTGTGGTAAACCATGTTAATGGAGCGTTCGAGGTCAGAGAAGAGCGAATGCAAAGGTACCTGGACAAGTTACATGTAACATTACATCGTTTCAAAGAATGGACTTTGCAACACGTACCTTAGGTTCAAAACGGGGAGGCCGATGCCCTTGCTAACATAGGGTCATCGATCTAAGCGACGAGTTCAACTCGGGGGCTGTCGTACAACTTATGAGGTCGGTGGTGGAAGAAGGTCATGTCGAAATCAACTCAACGAGCCTCACTTGGGAGTGGATAAATAAATATATAGAATATCTAAAGACAAGAAAATTGCCCTCGGTTCTAAAAGATTCGAGGGCCCTACGTACAAATGAAGGATGGTTTAGCCTGTCCGAAGATGGAACCCTGTTCAGAAGGACATTCGATGGCCCAATTGCAATATGTCTGGACCAGAGGATACCGAGTACGTTTTGAGGGAAGTCCACCAAGGTACCTATGGAAATCATTCAGGCACCTACTCATTGGTTCGAAAAGTAATAAGAGTCGGATGTTACTAGATCGATATGGAAAAGGACGCAAAGTAGTTCGTGTGAAAATATGATTAATGTCAATAACACGCTCTGATGCTTCATCAGCTCGGGAAGCTGCTGGATTTTATTACCATGGATGTTCATGAGGTGGGTAATGGATATTTTTGGCCCCCTTCCATGGGCACCTAGTAAGGCTCAATTTATGTTGTTTATGATTGACTATTTTTCTAAGTGGGTGGAAGCCTAGGAATATGAAAAGGCCAGGGAGAAAGAATTCATCGATCTCATTTGGGACCACATCATATGCTGGTTTAGAATGCCGCCCGAGATCGTATGCGACAACATGAAACAATTCATTGGCAACAAAGTAAGCAAGTTCCCGATGATCATAAAATCAAAAGAATCCTATCAACACCCTACCACCCTAGTGGGAACGGACAAGCAGAATTGACCAACAAAATCATACTCCAAAACCTCAAAAAGAGGTTAACTGACACCAAAGGAAACTGGAAGGAAATCTTGCTCGAAGTCTTATGGACATACCAAACGACCTCGAAGTCCAGTACCGCAGCCACCTTGTTCTCACTGGCCTACGGCGCCGAAGCTCTAATACCGGTCGAAGTCAGAGAACCAAGTCTCAGGTTCCGATATTCAACCAAGGAATCAAGTGACGAGGCTATGAACACAAGCCTAGATCTATTGGATGAAAGGCGAGAAACGGGCCTTGTCTAGTTGGCCGCCCAAAAGCAGTCGATCGAGAGATATTACAATAAGGGCCAACATTAGACACTTCAATGTCGGGGATGTGGTACTAAGGAAGATTACACTAAACACCTGAATCCCAAACGAAGGGAAGTTGGGGCCGAACTGGTAAGGCCATTATCACATTATCGAGATCGCCAATAAAGGATTGTACAAACTCGGAACAATGAACGGTGAGCAACTATCTAAGAACTAGAACATAGCTCACTTGAAGCGATACTACTGCTAAGGTACAACCCCATTAATTTCCTTTTATTTAATTACATTCTGAACTAACACTTGTAGGCAACCATCAAAGAACGATACAATCTTTAGGCCTGAAAGCTCGTATTGCACTCTTTTTCCCTTGAACCGGTTTACTTCCAAATGGGTTTTCCGGCAAGGTTTTTAACGAGGCAATAAAAATTCATGCTAACTTAGAATTGAAGGTCGGTCACGAACTGGTATTGAAGATCACGATATCTACTCGAGGCCTCCCAACGATCGGCCTCGAACACTAGGGGCATTACCCTCGGATAATGACTTCAGCCTGGAAGGAGACTTTATGATGAATGGTCTTGGCTTGATCGATATGAATTACTGTAAGGTCCAAACAATCAAATGAACTATGCCCCCATTGACTGCTCGAGCCCTGACACAAAGCTTGTACACATGTCTAACTATTACGCACAAAAAACAAGTCTCTATTTTGCGGATGAATATCTTGTCCCTTACAAAATTCTCTATTTTGCGGATGAATATCTTGTCTCCTTGTCCGGATTCAAACCATCACTCCCAATCGGGGACTTCCGTCCAAAAACAAACTCGGACGGCTCGGGCTATCGGAGCCCGAGGACATAAGGCTTATTAGGCAGCACCCGAATCCTAAAGGCTACGACCATCCCTACTCGGGGACTGTTATCTTAGGCAAGCCCGAATAACTCAGGGTAACATACCCACTAGGAAACATCCAAACTAAAAAGTCTACGGCCATAAGAAAACGGCTCGGAGACATCCGATACCCGCAAAACAAATAAGGCCTCAAAGTTTCATAACCGGTTCTAAAGGCTACCCTCGAAAAATTATAATCTAAAAATCATAAGTACTTTGGGGAAAATTTCTGGTCATACTAAACCCCCACGATTCCTTAAACAAAATAATGTTGAAAGTCAAGGCCTGTTCGAACCTTCGAACATGTCCTAACTATTTTATGCTAAGGCATTTCGATCTTCACAAACATAAAGAATAAAGTAAAGGGAAACAAGACTCATAAATAGTCGAAGGGAAAAAACAAGCCTTATATTATATATAGTGTTTACAAAGGCCATGTAGCCTTGACAAAAAATACAAAAGTACACAAGTACCAAAAAAGAAAAACAAAAAACATATACAAAGTCATCTAAATAGCCTGGTCTCCTCCACATCCAGACCCATCAGAACCCTTGGAGTCTTCTTCTGCTTCTTCTTCCTCCGGGTAGGACAACTTCTTGGACTCGTCCTCGAGCCCCATACCAATTTTGATCTCGATCAATAGATCGAAACCCCAAGCATGAATCTACTCAAGGGACTCTCTTCGTGACTGTCGCTTCTCATATTCAACATCTTTCAAGTGATCCTGGGCCGACATCTCGTCGGCATCATCTTTAACCATTGCAGCCACTAATTTGATCATTTAAAGCTCCTCAACCATAATTTCTCAATCAGAGGCGGCTGAACTTAGGCGAGAATGGAGATCTTCGTTCTTTTTGGCTTGCACCTCGGCCTTTTTCTTTGCTGCTCGAAGATGGACCTCAGCTGAAGTCAGTTGCGCCTGAGCAGCCTCTTTTTCTGAGGCCAGACGGTCCATTCAGCTTCTCCATTCGTCGGTCTTGGCCTTAATCACATATATCTCGGCTCGGAGCTGGTCGACCCGATCGATATTCTGTTGGACCTGTGGATTTCGACCATCAGTCACCAAATCTAGTTCATCGTCACTAACCTCAAATACTTTTACCTGCTCGACCAGGCCGGCATGCTCCTTCCGAGCAACCTCCAGCTCAACTCGGAAGCTCTTAGCCTCCCCTTCAAACTGCTCCCTGAGAAGTTTATAAGCATCTCTCTTCTGAGTAAGATCTCGGACCTCGACTTTGAGCTGTTTTAGCTTATCCTGGTATTGGAGAAAAGTCACATGTAAAACACTGAGGCCTACAAGACTAAGTGAAAATTGAAAAATGTCAAGTAATATCTAAAGTTACCTGGTTTAACACCTGTTGTGATTCGTTCAACAGACAAGGTGCATCGACCTCGTTCATCTTGTCCTGATCATCCTCGATCACTAGACACCGAAGACAACTGGCCACTCCTACGGGGGCGGAGAGGATCCAGGCATCCTCCGGTAGGGAGATAATGATGGACGGTTTCCGGCCAGGATCCAAACTTGGAGCAGGGAATCGTTTGACCAGCTAGGGACTCGAAGAAGGAACGCTTGCTCTCGATGAAAAGATCTTCCTCTGTATCTCTAAGTCACCTAACTCGGTGACATCCTCCGTGGCGGCAGAATCCACGCCATCAAAAAAGCCGCGAAAGAGGTCATCCACTCCGTGGGCCCCCTCGTTGGGAAAGTACTTCACCATTTGAGCCTCGTTGTACATGGACTCATTGAATGAAGGAGAC
Source organism: Nicotiana undulata (assembly GCA_005239495.1). Taxonomy (NCBI): domain Eukaryota; kingdom Viridiplantae; phylum Streptophyta; class Magnoliopsida; order Solanales; family Solanaceae; genus Nicotiana; species Nicotiana undulata. The sequence continues at coordinate 46,700 of ML290929.1, read as the reverse complement.
TCGATGACGTCAATAACGTCTTGTGTTTCCTTTGGGGCGTCGCCCACATCTCGAGAAGCTTCGGTCACGACCTCATCGACGACCTCCCTAACTCGAGGCAGGTCAGCCTCATCTCTCTTCGGTTCAGAGACCTTTTTCCCTTCGAGTCGTGACGACACTCAGGCCACCAGATTCCAGGATTCTTCTTGCTGTTCTTATTCTGATTCGTCCGTCAACCGATAAAGGGAACCAGATGATGGTGTCCGAGCACTAATGCTTTCTTTGGATTTACGCACCAACCTTCTCCTTGGCTTCTTTTTCCCGAGCTCAGAGAACTTAGAGCCATTTTTCTTTTCTTCTCTTCACCCTATTTCGGAGAAGGGGACTCGAATTTTTGGAAATTGTCGTTACCAGATGCGGGCCTCATTTGGACATCCTATGATAAACCTGCAAAAGGGAATAAAACAAGTAAGGACTTAGGTGTGTTTGGCATGAAGGGAAAATGTTTTCCAATTTTTCCATGTTTGGTTGGTTAAAATGTTTTGGAAAATATTTTTTTTATGAACTCATTTTCCTCCAATTGGAGGAAAATGTTTTCCTTATCAATAGAAGGAAAAATATTTTTCAAAACTCCTTCTCAACCTTTCCCACCCTATTCCCACCCTCACCAACCCATACCACACCCAGCCACCTAACCCCAACCCATGCCTACCCACCCCACCCCCCTCTCCTAAAAGGCTTATTTTTTTAATTTCAATTTTTTTTGGTCACCGCACCTCCCCCGAAATTTTTTTTGTTTACTTTTTTTATTTTTTTTATTTCAAATTTCTGCACGTACCCTCCCTCCCCCACCCTCCTCTCCCCCTGCCCCGAAAAAAAAATATTTTATATATTTTCAGTTTTAGTTTTTTCATCTTTCGGTTTACATGTTCGAAATATTACAAGTTTCAAAGTTATGAGTTCGGAGGTTTGTGTATTTGATAGTTCGTGGTTTCGAAAATTTAGCGGTTCGAAAGTTTATGAAATTTGTAGGTTAGGAAGTTCGTTGGTTCGAAAGTTTATGGCTTCATGTTTATTGTATCTAAATTATTTATGAATACTTATGAGAAGTTATTTTCCGTAATTTACGTAACAAACACCAGAAAGTGATTAAGATTAATACTTATTTTCCAAGGAAAATATTTTCTTCGGAAAACATTTTCCATTACACAAAACACACCCTTAATCATGCAAAAAGGAAACCCAATATTAGCTCATGAAGGAGACCTCACCATGCGAATGGGCCTACCATTGGCCCTTTGAAAGCCCGCTCCGCGAGCGCTCAGAATAAGGCTTTGTAATACGATTCCCTCAACCCACTCCTTGAGTCGAGGAACTGCTTTTGGGATCCGAGCAACAGTTGTACCATCAGAGAACATCGATAAGAAAAAAGGAAAAAGGCGATAAATAAAATCTTGGAAGCAAAATTATATACTTACGTGACATGTTCCACTTCTCGGGGAATGGCATGTGCTCGGATGGGATCAAGTCTGAGGTCCTTACTCAGACGAAATGGCCTTGCCAACCTCGATCCTTATCTTTGTCGATACTCGAGAACAAGGCTTTACTAGCCCGACATGCGAGCTTGATTAGTCCCCCCTCCCCCACCCTATAAAGTCGAGGACTGTATAAGCGCATGAGATGGTCGATAGTGAAGGGGAACCCCTCGATCTTGCTCACAAAGAAATGGAGGAGGATTACGATCCTCCAGAAAGAAGAGTGGATTTGACCTAGGGTTACCTCATATCTTTTGCAAAAAAGCAATGATAACCGGGTCCAAGAGGCCCAACGTGAAGTGATAAGTGTAAACTCTTAAAATTCCCTCGATGTAAGTGGTGATGACTTCATCAGGTTCAGGAACCACCACATGTTTGTTGTCCGAGTTACAATCATTTTTTACTTCGGGGAGGATTTCCTCGATGATCGAGCAGATGTACCTCGATACCGCCTTGCACCGGCCTAGTACAGAAGAAGGCTTTTCAACCTTAAAATCAACATTGATCGGGCACCCCCCGGGGATGAACATTTTCAGAGAAGGTTCCGGTGCCTGTTCCTTGACAGTAGTGCGCGAGACAGTTTCCTTAGTAGCCGGCCGCGAGGTAGAGGGAGTTTCATTTTAGGGATAGGATTTTGAAGTTTTCACCATTTCTTTGAAAATGAAGGAAAAACGGGAATTTAAAAGAGTATGCTTGATGGTTTAAGATAAAGACAGAACACAAAGTCTTATAAAAATATCTTAGAGTGACCAAAGTATAAATGCTTGGAAGTATTGAAATTTCTAAAGGTGCGAGGGCAAAAGGTTTGAAAGTAAAGTTTGAATAAACAAATGAGGGGGTATTTATAGTTTCTCAGCGACGGTTTGCATCCAGAAGTGGCCGACCAGCAACTGACAAGCATATAATTCCATTAATACTTGACTGACGAGACGTTTTGACTGGTTTGTCATTTTTGTCACGCAATATCAAAGTCAGGATCGGAAGATCATGTCGTTTCTTGTCGTCTACTCTTTGAAAAACGAGGGGACGATCTGTATATGGTCGAAATTGAGCTCGCGTACGACTTGGTATATTAGGCTTGGAACATGGCGACGAAGAACTGAAGATCGACCACGAGTCCTACCGTGCTAGAACCAAGGGTCGGAACGCCTGCCTTCGAAAACATTGAGTCCGGAGTCGACCTTAGCCTCGAACGAGCTCAGGTGAAACATTGTTGAGATAACCAACAGAAGACCGAAATATCTATGACCGATCAGATATTACGACGGAAATCTCGGTGCATATTAGTAAGGAACCGGCAATCAGAAAATCTAGGGATTTATACCTTTTATAAAAATGTACCTAAAGTAGGACTCATCTACTATATAAAGGGGGGGTCAAATAATTCATTCAAGACATTTTAACACGCATCCCCAAGCAATACATTATTATTATTTATGTAAGGCCCTGTAAAAAATTTCTTAAAAATCGGGGTTTCGAGGTGACGGGGTAGGCAGAGGTGAGCGCGTCGCGGTGCGGACTTTTAGGTTGATCATCACGCTAGGAAGTTGAAAGAAAATGGTTTTTGGAGTTGGGCATTTCTGCTGCTCGTTATGCGGCCACATAATCACTCTGCCGACCATAGAATGGTCGCAGAGTGAGGCAGTCATTTGGGCCAATTTTTGTGTCATTTTCGTGGCCCATTTCACGGACCGCAGAATCAGTATGCGGTCGCATATCCTGTTCCGGGGCTTCATTTTTGGGTTTTTATAACCCAACCCTACTTCGCTAAAATAGATGTAATAGACCAATATTAAGAAAAAACTGATATTTTGAGAGTGAGAGAGAGTACTTAGTGTGTGAGAGTGATCTTCAACCAATTGTCCATCAATTCTTTCTCAAATCTTTGAAGATTAATAAGGAAAACTCACTAAGAATTCCGAAACATTTTAGAGTTTAAGGAAGCTCAATTGAGGTATGTTGGCTAAACCCATTTCTTAGAATTGAATTCCACGGTGTTCATGCAAGTTATGTAAGACCCGAGTTGATCATTACGAAATTTGTTATCCCGAGTAATCTTATGTTGAAATATATATGTTCAATATGTGTTCCAAATGCTTTTATTCATGTTATGTTATCTTTTGAGGATATATTCAAAGTATGGACGGTGTTATAAATGTTACAAATTAAAGTCAAGTTTGAAAGAAGGTTATCATGCCAAATCATATGAAAAATATCCATATGTCTAAGACTCTTAATTTCTCTCTTGTGTACCTAAAAGTCTTGAATCGAAAAGTCTTGTTGTCGATAATGATGATGATGATGTGTGAAAATGAAAAAGGGGACCATGAAATATGAAATTCGGCAAAGTGCTAAGAATGATATTATAATAATGGTCATTAGTGCTGATCAATTGAATAGATCTGAATGAATTATGAAGTGAGATGATCGATAGATAAGGTAATATCTCGGGTGAGACGGCCAGACCGATCAGGCCGTGATCGGACACCATGCCGCACACATGACGACGATTGTGCTGGAAATTATAATTGAAATTGTGATTGTGGTTGATGTCTCAAATGCGGCGGCCTAGCGGACTGGGCCATGATCGGGATCCGTGTAAAAGTACAGTGGTATTGTGAATGATGGTATATCGATACTAAAGATCTCCCAAGTTAAAAACATGGAAATTGATTGAAAACTTGTGTGGTTCTTAACTTGATGTTTTGGTTATTGTTTTGAGGCTTCTATTGATTTCATGATTTTCTCCCGTGTATTATTATTCATTCTATTAAGATGGTGTTTGGTTATACATACTAATACTATTCAACAATAATAACGTCCCTTTTGCCGGCAGCGCTGCATCATTAATGGATGTAGATGGTTCCACAGCAGGTAGCGTTGATCAGTGATAGCAGTACAACCTCCTCCCAGCAGACTTGGTGAGCTCCACTTCATTCGAGGGTTATGCATCTTTTGTTTATTATACTATTATGTTTTGAGGTATTGCCGGAGCCTTGTTTTCGGCACTATTATCATACTCTTTGTAATTATTAGAGGCTCCGTAGACATAGTATGGGTTGTATATGGGTATTGGGAAAGTCAAACGAGTTATGTTGTGTTTGAACCATTTATTCAACTTTAGCCTATGAAAATGTGTGTATTTAGGGACATTAAAAAAATGAAGTAACTAATGGAAAGGATATGGTATTGTATACACTATCTCCCCGTTTTCTAATTAATGCAAATATGTCTTCTTTTTGTCATGAGTGAGTTTGGGTAGAAAGAACCTAACAAGCTTGCTCGACTGGGTTCACTCGGTTGAGCGCCGGTCGCGCTCCCCGAGTTTGGGGCGTGTCAATTTCTCTTAAAGCTCTTGTTCTTTATGTTCTTATTATTTGGTCCTGATATCGATTAAAACACGTTTGGCTCGAGGGTAGCTAACCTTCCAAGGCTAAGACTGTTCGTGTAGTTTGCATTTACTTTTTCATTATTTATTACAATGACAATCAGATTTATCATTTTGTATCAAGTTAGATCATGTATCCTGAAAATCACTCACAAATTCTATCGTTATCCGATTTTGAGGATAAACACTTCTACTTATCATCGGATGTCTAATTTAAGTAGTATTACGTAATATATGATGCTAAGGGGTGAAGAAGATGCTGGCATATGTTAATATGTAATTAAAGAATGGATATTGTTTTCTGTTGTAAATTTCTTTCATACTCTCAATTTAGTTTAATTATACTGTAACGTAACAATTTTATCAGATTATCAATTAAGACTTATCATAAACATATAATTACTTTATAAGCAATGTGGTATAAATATGCATTAACATGACTTATATTGCAGCCTTAATGTTGTTTACGCACAATGATGTTATACTTATACCCATTAGATAAAAAAAGAAACTCAAAGTCTTTCAGCAAAACAAGTAAATATTCTGGCGAGGGTGGGGATGAGTGAAAGTTGCCTTGTGATAGAGGCGGAGCTAAGATTTGAAGTATATGGGCTCTTAATTCATAGCTCGTCTTAGTTATCGGGTTCTCAATTAAATATTCATACATATTAATATATTTTATAATACAAATATAAGGTATAAGCAAAAGATACTAGAATCGTCTGAACCTATAATACTTTAGCGCATGAGCTAGCAAAACCTTGGATCACCTATTATATCACACAAAAGGTAAGGTCACTGTCCATTTTAGCATAAAAGAAAACCAAATAACCTAACAGGAAACATATCTCTGTGGCAATAAAAATTCAGAAAATAAAATATATGAAAAGAAAAGGATTATCATAATAAGAAGGTGATGAAATGTATGCAAAGAGAAAAGAATTTAGAGTGCATGCACGAACCATGAAGCAACAATTTAAAAGCAAAAGAAGAGCTGCTCTTCTGCATGACAAAAAATAAGATATATAAGAAATTACTTGTCTTTTATTTTATCTCACGCTGGAAACGTAAATGTCCATAGGGTAATAAACGTGAGACCTATTATATTATGTTGTCTACACACATATATACACACAAGAATGTAAGTGATTTTTGTGTCTACATGTATTTTTGTGTCTCATATAGAATGAGATAACAAAGTTGTGGGTGAAAAATTATTAACAGTCACGGGAGAGCAGCAGATAGCATTTAATAAGAAAACTAGTCTGATGGTTAGGTATATCCCACACTAGAACTATAGTCATTCTTTTCTTTTGCATTAATTCATGGTTTCAACTATGTGTATATAAAGAGTGAAACAACAAAGGCTTTTGGAATGACACAAATTTCTAAAAACACAAACACTTAGCAATTTTGGTAATAAAAACCACTATGTCTCATATAGCAGTAGAGAGAAACAGGAGAAGACAAATGAATGAACATCTCAAGGTTTTGCGTTCCTTAACCCCTTGTTTCTACATCAAAAGGGTAATTTATTTTAAGTTTCTCCCTTTCTCTGAATCTATGTTTTCATCTAGCTAGCCTTCCAAAAAAATAATATTCGTCACCTTTTCATTTTTATTTTCTTGAAACACTTTGGTATTACTGCTTGTGATAATTCCTTCTTTTTGTTTTAATCGATAATCATCTATTTTCTTTTGATGCATTTTGCACTAGTACTTCCGTTCTGGTGAGCGTGATTTGTTGTAATAATTATTATGAGAAAACTATTCAGAGTCATTATTTAATTCTGAAGTGAATCTCAAAGCCAAAATTAATGTTCAGTCAACATTCGTTTCGAGTTTGCTGAATGAAAAATGATAAAATTTGAGTCGTCAATGTAATCAACATTCTTGTCAAGTATAATCACGAAAACCATGCTCTTTATTTCTTTTTCCTTTTTTCTTTTCTCGGATGCATCACTAATTCGAGTATGTGCTCTGTGATTATCAGGTTAAGTTGACCTACAACAATAGATAAATACATACGACCTACAACAATAGGTAATACATATCAAGCACAATGGTGTAAAGTTACTTATACGATTAGTGTATATAACTTAAACTAATTCATATAATGAATAGTCTATTGAAGAAATTTGAAATATCAAAAATGCCTTCTTAAGAACCATTAGGGTTTGATTCTTTTTTGTTCTTTTTAATTCCTTTTAGTGTTTGATATCTTTTATTCTTCTGTTTTCCCCCCTTGTTTTTCTTGTTCTAATATTTAGTCTTTTTCATGGAAATTACTGAAGGGAGATCAAGCGTCAATAATAGCAGGAGTAATTGAATTCATCAAGGAATTACACCTAGTTCTACAATCTCTGGAGGCGAAAAAGCGACGAAAGAGCTTAAGCCCTAGCCCTGGTCCTAGTCCAAGGCCATTATTGCAACTAAGTTCCACACCTGAGAGTCCATTTAGTCATAATGATTCTAATAATAATAACTTATTCAAGGAACTTGGAGCATGTTGTAATTCTCCAGTGGCCGATGTTGAAGCAAAGATATCAGGATCCAATGTTATATTGAGAACCATTTCTAAGAGGATTCCAGGTCAAGTTGTGAAGATAATTAATGTGTTAGAGAAATTTTCCTTTGAGATTCTTCATCTCAACATCAGCAGCATGCACGATACTGTTCTATACTCCTTTGTCATCAAGGTAGATTAATTCATTCTTTTCATTAGTTAATTCTTTGGAAACTCCATTTATGTGGCAGCTCCAATCTTTTTATTTTCGCGCAATCGCATGTTAGAGAATGACATTGTTCCTCATCGGTTCTATAACAATTTCTAAAGGGATTTAAATGATCCTGTGTAATTAATCCACACATTGCCTTAAAGTTTTTCGGTTGGATGATCAAATTCTTTTACTCCACCCATTGCCTCGAAAAATATTTGCAAGATAATCTAGATGTATGACCTATAATTAATCTTAATCAGAAATTTATAATGTCATCAAGTTGAGTAGTATCGACGGCTTACTTCTAGGCCTTCATATGTGTTAATTGACTAATAGGGGGAAAGTTTGGAATAGAAATTAATTTGGATTCAAGTTCAACAAGATTTGGATTTATATATAAGTTTGTGTTGGCAAAACTCTGCATTAATCTTTACTATTCCATACGTGATCATTAATGTAACAATATACGTGCTTCAACATTTCAAAAGCTGATATTTATTTATTGGTAAGAGAAATATTTATTTTGGTGAATTATCTGTTCCAACATCAAGTTAAATAAAATTCGTTCTTGTTTTCACCCTCAAACGGCTTTTTAACTTGTTAACTATATTTTCCTTGTATTGATGAATTAATATTACAGATAGGACTGGAGTGCCAACTGAGTGTGGAAGAGCTAGCAGTGGAAGTTCAGAAAAGCTTCTCATCTGATGTTGTTTGTATCAACGAAATATAGAAAGTAAAAAGGAGAAATATCTAATGTACACCAATATTATCTTCTTACGCTCTAGTACTATCGTTTTAATATAAAGTGTAAGAAGCTAATTTTGGAGTGTAACAAATAATTTTCAACATAAGGTTTCTGTTACTAATATGCTAGGTATAGGACTTATGCTAGGTATATCGGGATACTATATATAGATAGACTTTGTCCTTCCACTATCTTTTCATATGTAAACAGAAGAAAGTAGATGCATGCACGTACAAGAATCATGCACCTTTATTTCAATCTGAACAAATAGCAAACCCAAATATTAACAGTATATGCAAGTGTTTTAGTTTATGCTTCTTGAGGGCCATTAACTTCTGCAGTAGATTCTTCTAATCCCTTTTGATTAGTGCCATTTCGAACATACAGTTTCGCTTCTAATTCGGTTTAAGCATTGTAAACTGTCCATTTTAGTCGATCCTCAACATTGAATGATTATTTGCAGCATGCAGTAGTTCACAAATATAAGCAAAAAGAATAGGACCGAATGCTTCTTTTTAGATGATTAGAGCTATTGCATAACACTTCGTAACCATTTGAGCTACCAGTCCCAAACAAAAAAAAAAAAAAAAAAAACAAAAGAAAANAAAAAAAAAAAAAAAAAAAAAAACAGAAGAAGAAAAGAAAAATAAAACTGGGAGAAAGGGTTAGATCTTGCTAAGTTGGTTTAACATGGTTGCATTGCTGGTTTCCGAAAGACTTAATATATCCATTAGCTAAATTATTTCTTACCCTGCTTTTGAATTTGTATTTTATTCGAATATAATCAACGTAACGGAGACCTTCCCTACATATGTTTCAAAGTCTCCTATAGCATGTTTTTACTTCATCTTACCTTGATAAAGTCATCAAATTGATACCAATTAATACTTGAATTCTCGATATATGTTGACCTGAGCGGTTTTGCTAGTGATAATTGACAAAGGAACACATGCATGAATCGGGTCTATTATCACTATACACAGGTTACGGTAAGAATTAAGCAAAAGGCATACACGTGCAAGGGATAAGTATAAGCGATTGTTTCTGATAGTCCCCGAACGAAAGTGTCGCATATTTGATAAGGAGACTCCTTACTTGAGGAGAACTCTTTCCAAGATAAGGGAAGAGTTAGAAGTTGAAGTTGACTAGAACTCTTCCACCATAGAAGAGTAAAGCGTTAGACTTCTAGTTACTCTTTATTTACTAATTCAGTAAATATCAATGTTGTTCTCTTTTACATGTGACGCACATGTACTGAAGTAAAAGCAAAATTGAGAGCAAAATAGCAAGACATATTGTGAGCAATTCCAGTGAGATTCAAGAGTGTGATCTTGAAGCTAGACGAACCAGATTGAAGAACCAGTTCCATAAAGTATTTTATGTGTCTTTCTTTATTTCTAGTTCAAAGTGTAGTAGGCGTGTTGAGTTGTACCTTTCGGTTTTTTTAGAAGCAAATTGTACTAGGTACCTGTTGGATTTTTAAGCTATTAATGCTTAAAATAGGGTGAATGGAAAATGGAGGGAAAAATGAAATATTTGAGTAATATTTGAGTTTCCCTCCTTGATTGTCCCATATGGGAAGAGGAAAAAGTTTTTGATGGATATATAAGCAATTGATCTTCTTCTAGCTCATAAAGAGTTGAGAAGAAGGCAAGCATCATGCTGTCGCCGTTGTCGTTGCTCGCTCAGCTCGGCTCGGCTTCGGCTTCGGATTCGGTCAATCGATCGATTGATTAATTTTTGGACCAAATTTATTAGTTAATAGTATATATTAACAGCAATGTTATTAAATATTTATTTTAATAACAAAATATTAATATTAAAATAAATATTTAATAACATTGCTGTTAATATATACTATTAACTAATAAATTTGGTCCAAAAATTAATCAATCGATCGATTGATTAATTTTTGGACCAAATTTATTAGTTAATAGTATATATTAACAGCAATGTTATTAAATATTTATTTTAATAACAAAATATTAATATTAAAATAAATATTAATATTCAATCCAATTCAGTTATCCAATTTTCAATTTTCTGTTTTTGTAATAGAAAATTAACTACCCTCTTCAATTTTCCCTCTTTATTGTTGTGAAAATAGCCATTTATGTTATGGCATTTATTCTATGGCCGTTTTGCAGAAAATAGCCATTCTGAAGAGTTGCACCTCTTCAGATTTCAGCCCAACTTTGGCTATAAATACAAGTCCATTCTCTTAGATATTCCGTACGAATTCTGAGTTCTCTTCCTTTCTTCTGCATATTTTAACTTCAAAGAAAGCAACAATAAGTGTGATTTGCTACCGAACTTTGTGTTCGCTGAAACACTGGGGTTTGAAGTACCACTACACCAATGTGTAATTCGTTCTATCCTAGGATGAAATAATCCATAACCTTGGGTTCTAGGAGGAGATTAAATTTCTTAAGGAAACACTGTAAATTCAGTGGGCTCGAATTGGTTTTATTTCATTTACATTTTTGTTTGAATATTATTTTATTATCTCCATAATTATTTTACAAATACAGATTACTAACAAGCTTAAGGGATTTAATATATTTTCTGTATTTGTGTTATACTCACTGTTTCTGGAGAGTAAAACCTTTGTGGTTTTCTACTCTATTGGAGATTAAAATCTACGTGATTTTAACGTTTGTGTAATTCTTTTACAGAAATGACGAACGACAACGGAAACCAAGTTGTTCCGATGGTAACTGCTAATGCCTCAACGAGCCGAACAACACCGGCAACATTGGCACCGGCGGAGTAACTCGGAAAAATTTTCGGGATTGATTTCAAGCGCTGGCAGCAAAAGATGTTCTTCTACTTGACTACTCTAAGTCTCCAGAAGTTCATTTAGGAAGATGTTCTTGTGCTGTCCGATGAAACTCCAGAGAATGAACACTTTCTCGTGATTGAGGCATGGAAGCACTCTGATTTTCAATGCAAGAATTATATTCTTATCGGAATGGAGGACACTTTGTATAACGTCTACAGTGGCGTGGAGATATTAAAAGAACTGTGGATTTCACTTGAAAAGAAATACAAAACTGAAGATGTCGGTTTGAAGAAATTCGTTGCTGCTAAATTCTTGGACTACAAAATGGTAGATAACAAGTCTGTTATTACCCAAGTCCAGGAATTGCAAGTGTCACGATTTCCTAGCTGAAGGTATAAGTATAATAAATACTAATGTTGGTAGTATTAATTTTATTATGTTTACTAACAGAATTTTCATTGAAGGTTTTGTCATCAATGAAGCATTCCAAGTAGCAGCGATGATTGAGAAGTTCCCTCCGTTGTGGAAGGACTTCAAATATTATTTGAAGCACAAACGCAAGGAGATGTCCCTTGAAGATCTCATTGTTCGGTTGAGAATCGAAGAGGACAATAAACCTGATGACAAGAGAGGCCGTGGAAACTCAACAATAATGAGAGTAAATATTGTCGAAGATAATAAAAAGAGGAGGAAGACTTCTGGATCGAAAAACAACCCAAGTAAGAAGCGGTTCAGTGAAAATTGCTACAACTGTGGAAAAGTCGGACACAAATCTACGGAGTGTCGTGATCCAAATAAAGACAAGAAGAAGAGTCAAACAAACATGGTTGAAAAACATGATGATGTTGATGACTTGTGTGCCATGCTTTCCAAATGAACTTGGTGGGCAATCCTAAAGAGTGGTGGATTGATTCTGGAGCCACGCGCCATGTTTGTGCTGTAAGAGAAGCTTTTGCTACTTATGCTCATGTTGGACCCGAAGAGACGCTTTCTATGGGAAATGATGCAAAGGCCAAGATTGAAGAAATGATTCAGACGTTTAGTTGTAATTGTAGAAATTCTTGAAATTTTTCTTCAATTTCAAGCATTTTAGAGTTCAATTTGTAGTTTAGATGTTACTTTTGTGTTTTGATCGTTCGAGCCAGTTCATATGATATTTTAGACTTGCGTAGATGATTGATTTAGAGCCCCGAGGGCTCGGATGAGTTTCAGACATGTTGCGGAATATTTGGATTGAACTCAGCATGAATCTGGTATTTGGTGCTCTGGTGTCCCAATTGTGAACAACATAGTCGCATTTGCGAAGGTCACAGAATGTGGCAGTTTTTGCAAATGCAACCTCCTTGTAACATTTGCTAAGCTAATAGGGTTATAGCTTAGTTCGCATTTGCGAACTGTAGTTTGCTTTTGCAATGTCGCTCCAGTTCGCAATTGCAAAGACACTATATCAATTGTGATGAATGCTGAGTCTGTCAAGGTTCGCAAATGCGTGCCCAGGTCCACTATTCCGAGGGTTCGCAAATGCGAACCTTGGGTCGCAAAGGCGTCATTTACAGCTGATTAAAGGGCTGGGAGACGGGACTTTCGAACCCATTCTCTCATTTTTAACCCTAAACTCGGCAGAATGTGACTTGGAGAGGGTATGTTTACCTACAAACCTAGGGCAAGTGATTCTAACCTATATATAATCATATTCCATCGATATATATTAGATTGTAACATCAAAATCATGTGAATAAAAGTGAAATTTTGTGAAAATTTATGAAACTTTGTCATGTTTTTGAAAAATAAGAAATTAAGTTTTGAGAGTCGATTTGGATTTTGAAAATAATCACATATATGAAATTTTGGGGTAATGGGTAGACGGAATCAACCATTGAACCCCGCTTTCACCGAGCTAGCCCTGAGTTGACTTTTGTTTGAAAATCTTAGCTTTATATAGTGCGGTTGAATTCCCTAGCATTTTTTGATGATATTAAGTCGATTTTGGTTAGATTTGAGCCGTGTGGGGGCGGTTATTTAGGGAAAAGCTATTTTTGAGTGTTGATTTGGCCTAGTTGAGGTAATTGTCTTGACTAACTTCGTGTGGGGGAACTACCCCTTAGGATTTGTATTGTTTGATTCAATTGTGCTAAGTGAAATCCGTGTACGCAAGGTGACGAGTCATTATATATGTTATCTCTTTCGTTGTTGAATATCATTAATTGATGTTATTATTCATGTTACCTCTTTCACTGTTGATTACCATTACTTGAAGTTATTGTTCATGTTATCTCTTCCATTGTGAGTTATTCTTATTTAACATTGTGGTTATGCATTGTCTCTCATTGTTGATTTATTGGTGTTGAAGTGGTGAAATTCGTTATCACGTTGAGGCAAAATTATTATTGTTGAAACATCTTCCTTTTGACTATTTTACATTCATTGTTGTTGTTGATATTATTGTACCCGTTGTGGTGGAACTGAGGGATGTTGTTGTCGAAATACTAATATTTTGGATTGCTGGGAAATTGTGATATATGGGCACATGTGGTGCAAGTTGTTTTTGTAATGTGTTATTGACGCGCATGCGACAGTATAAGACTTGTGGTTAATGTGCATGCAGAGGTATAAGGTGGGACTTATGTGTGTGTTACTTGTTGAGAAACTACGTGAAGCCACGCGGAGTCACAAGGTGGACTAAAGTGCGTGTAGCTATTTCGGGAAAAACTGTTTTCAAAAGTTATTTCAAATGCAAGGATCACTTGTGTGTAAAAGGAAAGATTGTGATTGAAATTTAGATATGTGAATACGAGACGGTACCTCAGTTATGATTCTTGATTATACGATGCGGTACCTCGATTGTGATTTTGTTATACATGAGACGGTACCTCATCGTGATTCTTGCTTTTTAATGCATGTTGCAAAGAGTTTCGGTGGGAACATTTCTTGTTGTTTCATTCATTATTGTTCTAGCAGTTGTTGTTTGTATATGATCCTTGTAGTTCTCTTTAGTTGTTTCTTTTATGCTATTTCCGTGTTTGATTTCTGGTATTAGTTCATGTTATTATCTTGTTTCGTTTCGGTTATTTCTTTGCCTTCCATTATATATTTGTATTATATTTTCATACTGCTTATTTATATCCTAGTAGGTGGCTTGACATGGCCTCGCCACTACTCTACTGAGGTTAAGCTTGATACCTACTTTATACTGTTGTGGTGTCTCGTACTAAGCTTCTGATCATTTTTATGCATATCCAGGTACGTCTGTTTGTGCCGGTCGTTAGAGATCATTTGTAGGTGCCTTACGGAGACTTCAATGCATGCATGCTCGACGTATGCAGGCCTTAGAGTAACCTTTCTTTGATTTTACTACTGTTGTATTTCTTTTCCTTTCAGACTGTGATGTATTAGATATTCCAGTTTTCTTCTTTAGAGTTTATGACTCAGTTGCACCGGTTTTCGGGAGTGTATTGTCGAGATTATGTTTTGTATCGGAAGTTTATATTAGTTATTCTAGTTTTTTTACACTACAAAAAAGGCTATTTGCGGGGGTTAAATTTGCAACACAAATTGTTGTCGCAGCAGTTTTCAAAACCCCTGCAATATCTGTCGCCGCAATCAATTTGCGGGGTTTTTTTTATACTGTTGGTATCATTTGCAACGTCTGATTTAGCGGCAATTTAACCCTCGCATTTTCAATATTTAATCAACTTAAAACTTCTTTGAGGAAAATTTTGCGGTAGTTGGAACCCCGTAAATTAAGATCTTTGCAAGGGTTTAAACCTTGCAATTTGCATAGCATATACCTTTACTTAATTAGAGAAAATTATAATAGCCCCAGTTATTTTTTTTTCAAAATAATATGATTTTAGGAGTAATTGTGGCTCCCAAAATATTTTAGAATATTTTAAATATATTAATATTATGAAGCATGAACATAATATTGAAATTGCATATCAAAATTAGTAACATCAAAATAACATAAATCATAAAGAACATTAACATGAAGCATCATCTTTAGACTCAAAATTAGCTTTAAACACCACGTCTACTTCACCTATTAAGCGCAAAACATCTACTCCAGCCATTACACATAAAAAATGTACTTCAATTATTCAATCCACTATCATACTTAATTATCTAATACACTTGTAAGGAACTTCAATTGTTGTCACCAGAATCAATACCATCAGATGATCTTCTAAATCCCATGGGTGAAATGAATCTTCTAGCTATATCGTTTGCCTACAAAATAAATATAATTAATAGAAGATTATAATAAATTTACAATTCATTGATTAGTAATAAATCTTATTTTCATTGATATTTTATCAAGAACTTTAAGTAGAGAGCAAAAACCAAACCAAGAAGGATGAAATAAAATGGAGAATATTGGTGAAAAAGTGAGATCCAAGTGTACTTGTGGGTAAGTTACAATAACAATAAATCTCTCTCTCTCTCTCTATCTCTCTCTCTCTCTCTCTATATATATATATATATATAACCTCGACCTATCATGCTCCAGTCTCGATCGGTCATACGAAGGGCAAGCTTGCCTTTCGTATGACCGATCGAGACTGGAGCATGATAGGTCAAGGTTCAACCCTGTGTTATATTGAGCCATGGTGTGAAGTTAGATTGTTGGGATCGTAACCCAGAGACCGATCAAGTTCGAGATCGGACAAGATCGAGATCAAGCAAGACCGATGGAAGTTTACCTATTCAAGTAACAGGAAGCTGAAATATCCGTAATTAAGCAAGGATCATGGCGGAAATCCCGGCACGAATCAAGATGTGGCCGATTAATTATCTAATCGTGACATTTATTACTGTATTAAGAGTTGTATCAAGAGTAGGACTCCCCTACTATATAAAAGAGGTATGCTCATTTGTAAATAACATCACATTTACGCAATGCAAAGCATGACACTCCCTTCTTTTAGCTTTAAATATTCTGTTATTTTGTTCATATTTCAATAGATTCTTTACATGGTTCGAGGGTGACCTAACATGAGGGCCAAATCTATACGATTTTTTTGGTTTGTATTTATTTCTTTTTATAGTCAATCTCAATATCAATTTACATATTTTCTTAGTTTGTGCCAAGTAAAATCATGTATCCTTAAAACCGTGTATAAATTCAGTTGTTATCCGTTTTTAGGGTAAACAGTTTGGCGCCCACCATGGGGGCTAAGGATAATAGTGATTGCCTGGTACTAACCTTCGTAACACACACTATTTTACACTTATTCTTGTAAGTATCTCTGATTCCAGGATCAACATGTCAAACTCTCAAGCAGTACATGTACACATAGACAATGACCTTGGTTATCCGAAGTTGACAACATAGCCACCCTAGGGAATGAAGTACCTCCAGTTGAACTCGATAGAATTCCGGCCATAGACCCAATCGACGCCAACTTCCGTGTTGTCATTAATGCAAATTCGGTCGTCGATCTCGAGAGTAGCGTCCGCAGAATGTTCGATCGGCCGGTCAAAGCACACATAGAAGTGAAGAAGGAAAAATAAATTTTCGGGTGATATTTGAGATGTTGCAAGCTCAACAAGCTACAATAGCATAACTCCAAAACCAGAACCATGCACCGTGTCGGATCGAGCCCGAGCCGTCCCATGAAATTGTTCATAGGGCTGAATCGATGTCAAGGAGATCAAACAAAAATGAATCAGGAACCGATCCCGCAATCATAGAGATGCTCAAGGAACTAACAAAGCGAGTTGAATATGGGGAAAAGAAGTTTGAAGCAAATGACAAGAAGGTGGAAACATATAATTCCATGGTTGATCAAATCTCGGGGGCACCACTAATATTGAAGGGTTTGGATTCAAAGAAGTTTGTACAAAATCCCTTCCCCTCGAGAGCGGCTCCCAAGACAATTCCCAAGAAGTTCCGCATGCAAGAAATTCCCAAGTATAATGGAGCAACCGACCCCAACGAGCATGTGTCGCGCCCCTTTTTCTTGCAAAATCAGGTTTCGGCACATGACAACTCTTTAACTGAAGGGTGTTAAAAGAGAGAGAGTCGCCACCTAACGGGTTTGAGGTGAGTTAGGGAACCTATTTGCACATAACTCAGGTTTAACGAGTTTGTGTCACCAAAGATCGGGTAAGGGCTCAAATTACCTCGAGGAAAAGGTGTTAGGCACTCCTCAACGTCCACAACTGTGTGTCACGATCCCAAATCTAAACTAGTCGTGATGGCGCCTATCGTGGAACTAGGCCAGCCAAATTAACACTCAAAACTTAAAGAATCTTTCATTTATATCATTACTAGATTAGTAATCCATACGAGTTTCGTTTAAGAATTTTTAAGCAGATAAAGCTACACCGAATATTAAATACATCCCCAAGATCCTGGAGTCACTGGTCATGAGCATCTAAAGAAAATATAAAAGGTTGGAAAATTAAACTCTATAATACTAAGCAGGAGGGAGCAGGGATGCGGACGCGTGCAACTACCTCACAAATCTCCGAGAAGTCTCTAGAACAGATAGACATCTCACTCTGCCCTAGCACCTGGATCTGCACACAAGGTGCATAGAGTAATGTGAGTACGCCAACTCAGTAGTAATGAAAATAAATCAGGTCTGAGTAGTAAGAAACACATAAAGTCAAATCATCATTTCACAATAAGCACAATCTTTCTTTCCAACAATGTATATGTTAAATCATCATGCTTAAAAAGCAAATTCCAGTAAAAAATTCCTTTGAAAAGTGTAATTTCCAACAATTTCAGAAAAATGTCCAAGACGTTTAGTGTAAAAATAATATGAATCATAAGAAGCCACTCGGGAAAAAACATGAATAATAAACCGCCCCCCGGCATAACATCACTCAGAATCAGTCCCTCAGCATGCCTCACAATCAGTTATAATCATTCCCTCGGGCAACCTCACAGCCACTCATGCCTCCCAATCACTCGTCACTCGGCACTCGCACTCAGTAGGTACTTGCACTCACTAGGGTGTACAAACTCTGGAGGGGCTCCTACAGACCAAGCGCTATATCGCTATGATGTACAAACTCTGGAGGGGCTCCTATAGCTCCGTATGGTGAGTTTGGAGTTGGGAGTGCGATCAGAAGTGAATTCGGAGGTCCGTAGGTCATTTTGAAGTCATTTGACTAAAGATAGAAATTTGAAGGTTTTTGAGAAGTTTGACCGAGAGTTTGACTTTTTGATATCGTGGTCGGATTCCAATTATGAAAGTTGGAACAGGTCCGTAAGATCGAATATGACTTGTGTGCAAAATTTGGGGTCAATCAGACGTGATTTGATAGGTTTCGGCATGTGATGTAGAAGTTTGAAATTTCAAAGTTCATAAAGCTTGAATTGGAGTGCGATTCATGATTTCGACGTTGTTTGATGTGATTTGAGTCCTCGAGCGAGTTCTTATCATGTTTTGGAACATGTTGGTATAATTGGTTAAGGTCCCGAGGGCCTCGGGTGAATTTCGGAAGGTTAATGGAATGAATTTCGGACCAAAGAGTTGCTGATTTTTTTTGCAGAAAGCTGTTCTAACAGCAACTAGTACAATCGCGGAGCTAAATTTGAAAGTGATTATCTCGAAATCTACAAGGAATCTGAAACTTTGTGTAACATAAAAGTTTTAGCCCTTGCGTTCTAGTTTCTAGAAAGTTAAACCATTCATGATTTGGACATTGTATTCAGAACGTTATGATTTTCTGATGCGTGGAGCCGACTTTAGAAGCTCATATCTCGGAATATATAAAGCGTTATATAGTGTACAACCTATCAAATTAAATATCTTCGCATCTAGTTTCTAAATCTTCTAACCGTTTGTTATTTTCATATTTCTACAAGGAGTTATGGGCGTTTTAACAAAAGGTGTACAACAAGGGATAATTGTAATATGATGTACAACCTGAACAGTGCAAGGTACAACTCGATGAAGCCTGGCAGATTGTTTTAAACACGAGTTTTAGCCAATTTCTTTCATTTGTCTTGGACGATTTTGGAGAGCTCAAGGAGGGATTTTCACCAATCAACACTAGGTGATTTCTTCCTATTTTTGAGTTAAATATGTGATCTTACATGGATTTAGACATGGAAAATTAGTATAAATTTGGGATTTTTGGGGAAGACCTAGAATTTAGAATTTTAGACTTTTACCATGAATTTGAGCATGAAAATTAGAGTAAATTGTATAATTGAGTTAGTAAATCAATGGGTAGAATTTATCTTCAAGAAATTTCGGAATCTGGGCAGGTGGGCCCGAGGGCATTTTGGACAACTTTTCGAGCGGAGTTGGGAACTTATATAATTAGAATTTTACAAGTATTAGAGTGAATATTTATTGGTTTGCCCGTTATTTGAATAGTTTTGGGGCGTTGTGCATCAATTGGAGTCGTCGGAAGGACTTGGAAGCCGATTATGGAATTTCGGAGTAAGGTAAGTCTCCTTTCTAACTTTGTGAGGGGGAATTGTCCTCATAGGTGAACTAATTAAATACGTGCTACTATCTGAGGTGGCTACGTACGCACGAGGTGACAAAAGTCCGTGCGTAACTACTATTATTCCATGTCCAGGTAGTCTAGGACCCACTAGCATGCTTTACTTGTCGTACTTGTGACCTTGTCTATAAAATATCATGGGATGCTGTCAAATCTCTAAGAAGGATAGAGTTTACCTTTCTTAATCATCTAGAAGGAGAATTGATTCTTCCTTGGATAATTGCGTTTCAGATAAATCTATAATGTTGAAACCCTATCGAAATTGGCAAGTAAATCCCTAGAAAGACTTTAAAATACTATTTTCATGTTCATTAAAAGGAGAATTTTATCACTTCATTGAATAGCTAATTTTCCTGATAAAAATGTGGTTTATTGTTTGAATATGTGTAACTATGGGTGCCTGAGTCGCATGTATGATTCACGAGCAGGATGACGCTTTTATTTATGTATAACCGTGTCGCATGATCGATTCGTGAGCGGGGTAGATAGATGCATCTAGGGTTCGAGTCGTTCGACCCTCGGCAATGCACATTTTATTATTGTTGGTCGGCGTCGTTCGACCCTCGGCATATCTCGCGCATGATAATTGTTGCGTACTTTCCTGACATTTAATTGGCCTGGAAACTATAAATTGTCAACTAAAATGACGAGGTGTTAAAGTGTTAAATGTAAGAAGAACTGATATTCCTTATCCCTGATATTTATTAAATTGCCTATGATATTCATACTTAATGTCTCACTCGATTATGTTAAATTGACCTCTGGCAAGTGTCAACTTCGACCTCTCGTCACTACCTCTCTGAGGTTAGACGGGATACTTACTGAGTACACGTTGTTTTCGTACTCATGCTACACTTGTTGTGCATTTTTATTGAACAAGTACTTTCACAGCGATATGGTCGGCTTGGAGACTTAGGTGAGTTGCATCATCCGGAGTCGACCACCAGCCGACAGAGTCTCCCTCATGTTGTGTTTATTTTATTTTTCAATTCCTTGTCCAATTTGCATTTCGGACAAGCTTTGTAGTATTTGTGAAATTCTTAGAATTTGCTCATGCACTTGTGACATCGGGTTCTGGGATGTGTTTGGGTTGTATTTTATAAAAATGAAATATTAAACTGTCGTATTTACTTAGCGGATTTTATTCAGTTATTATGTAATAAAGTGAAAGGTAATGATTTCAAAAATGCTAAAACATGAAATTTAACTTAACCATTTAAGGATTGGCTTGTCTGACAATTGTGTCCGGCACCATCACGACCTTATGGATTTAGGGTCGTGACAACTTGGTATCAAAGCTCTAGGTTCCCTTAGGTTTCACAAGTCATGAGCAAGTCTAGTAGAGTCTTGCGGATCGGTACAAAGACGTCTGTACTTATCTTCGAGAGGCTACATGGCAGTTAGGAGTACCTCCTTTCTTGATTCCTCATCGTGTGATTCGATTCCTTTGAGACGTATGCCTATGTTCTTCCTACTCAATCTTATACGTCGCGAAGCGCTTGCTATGAAACGTGTATTTGAGGAATTGAAATGGTGCTACGAATATGGTGCGAGATGTTTTCCATGTGTAGTTGGTTGGGGTTGTTGTTGTTGCCCTGTAGAAGAATATTATGTTGTTTCAGCTCGGTTGCTGTGTTTCAGAGAACTTTGAGGCTATGCTCAGATTGTTATGATGCTTACGATTGGTTATCCCGCGGTGTTGATATGATGGTAGAATGCTTGCCCATATGTCGGGGTAATGAATGACTTGAAGGGAGGTCTTATCAGAGCGTAATTTCGAGAGTTCAGTATTTTAGTTCCGGCGGAGGAAGGGAAATTGGAATATGAATGTTCAAGTCTGGGGGATAAAGTAATATGACTTGGTGTTATCAAGCGAGGTGGAGTTTTTATCTATTTTGTGGTATCACTGTTTTGATCGAATAGAATGTGTTAAGTTCGCGAGTGTTATAGTTCTTCAGTTGCATTGGGTCAGAGTGTTGTGAAGTAGTACTGAAGAAGCGATTGTCTGAGATCGTGGTGTGTGGTGGTTCAGAATTGAATAGTTATTTCTAATGAAGGCATCTCGAGAAAGATGATCTTCGGAGAGTTTGAAGTCGTGGTGATCTGCTGGTTTAAGAGCTACAGAGAATGATATTGAATTAGGCAGCATACGATGAAGGAAGACATGTGAGAAGTGTCAGGCGACGGCTAAATATCTAAAAGGCCAGGCGTAAGAAAAGGAAGACAGATAGTGCTTAAAGGAAGGAGGTTAACCAAAGTGGGAGAGCGGCAACATAGTAGTGAATTAGAAGATATTGTAGCGCATTTAGTAGATGTCCTTGAAGGGCGGACCGACTAGTAAAGTTGGTGAATGAGAGCAAGCTTAGGATGGGGTATTGATGTTGTAGAGAGTGTGCAGTACAACGTCGTTGGAAGGTGTCAGTTGGTAATTTCCACATGTGGGTTATCTCTCGTGGGCAGGTTAGTGGTCGTGTACTTGGCATGTTTCTGCAAGGAATTCTAGTTGTTATTCGGTGGGAGGACGAATATGTCAATGATGCTAGGGAACTTGAGTATTTAGGGAATGCCAACAGAAGAATTTAGAAGGATTTTGGTGGGGTCCAGAGTGGTGCAAAGAGTAGCTTCGGGCTAAGTGGGAGAGTCCCATCGCCTGCAATTGGGTTGCAGGATTATCTTCTCATGGGGTTGCGGATTATCGGCGTATTGGCAAGTTATTGCAACTAAGGGGAAGGAGTAAAATGGTAATTATGCATGGGATTTGATATATGTGTTTAAAAATTGGCCCTATTGGACCAGAGTTAGGCTTTGGAAGATTCAGAATTTATGCTTAAGGCATAGGAGAGTTAGGGTAGTGACTCAGTCACGTGCTTCATTGAAAGGGTGTTCGTGTGCTAGAAGAGCCTTGGAGTTTATTGTATTCGGGGCCAAGTTAGAGTGGGTGACTCCCAATAGCAGTCCTAGCAAACTCGAAGGTTAAGAATGCAGTGTTTAAGGGTTTCAGGAAGCAGTATGATTAAGAATCGAGCTTTTGCAGTATAATTTCTAAGAAAGCAAAAATGGTTGGAGTGTTCTATGATATTTTTCAGCATGCAGGATAGTATTGGGGGAGTGAGAGAAGTAAACTCCGGGTATAGAAAGATTAACATAAGGGTATGAGACGGTTTGTGGGATTGAGATAGCATGGTCTCGTGAGTCAAGGCCACTCGGGATGAGTGAGCATTGAGTTTGTTATGAGTTGAATGCGGTTACTATTGTTTTTGAGGCGATTAAGGATAATTAAAAGAAGATAGATTGGTTAGCCATGGTTGGAATGGCACATGTGTGACAGTGATCAGTTCCTTCAATGTGATTAAGTAATGCATGTGGTTTGTGCTGGTGTGTGCGAGGCTTGTCGGCTGCCGTAATGGATTTATTTGGAAACATTCAAGTATTATGGCTTGTCAGGTGTAGGCGGATCCCGGAAGGATCATGGGGGTATAGACTATTCCCTGAGGATTTTCCTGTTTTGTGATTATGAGAATTCGCTCGTGTGTTGTTATGGTTCTCTTGAATTGAGGTGAGAAAA